>PITA01000661.1:176605-250297 GCA_004023965.1 Spilogale gracilis | reverse complement strand
GTTGTTTTCTGTCTTGTTAATTTTGGCCATTCTGACTGGTGTAAGGTGGTATCTCAGTGTGGTTTTGATTTGAATTTCCCTGATAGCTAGTGACGCTGAACATTTTTTCATGTGTCTGTTGGCCGTTTGTATATCTTCTACGGAGAAATGCCTCTTCATGTCTCTTGCCCATTTTTTGATGTGTTCATCTTCTTTTTGGATGTTGACTTTGAGTAGTTCTTTATAGATCTTGGATACCAGCCCTTTGTCTGTAGTGTCATTTGCAAATATCTTCTCCCATTCTGTGGGTTGCCTCTTTGTTTTGTTGATTGTTTCCTTTGCTGTACAGAAGCTTTTTATTTTGATGAAGTCCCAGAAGTTTATTTTTGCTTTTGTCTCCTTTGCCTTTGGAGATGTGTCTTGAAAGAAGTTTGTTTTTTTTTTTTTTTTTGAAGATTTATTTATTTGACAGAGAGAAACACAGCCAGAGAGGGAACACAAGCAGGAGGAGTGAGAGAAGGAGAAGCAGGCCTCCTGCCGAGCAGGGAGCCCAATGTGGGATTCGATCCTAGGTCTCCAGGATCATGACCTGAGCCCAAGGCAGTTGCTTAACCAACTGAGCCACCCAGGCGCCCAAGACCTGGATTATCTTTGTCTCTTTTGCAAATCCTTCCGTGGCTACAACAGGATGAAGTCCAAATTCCAGCAGAGCGTACCCAGCTCTGTACGATCCATTACCAGTTAGAGCTGGCTTCAAAGATATCCTTTCACTCACAGAGCCGGTACTGTCCAATGGGGATGCTCTCTTCCTTCTCTGTGTTTTATATGTGACACTTCCCTTTCTTATTTCTGGAATTCCCCCAAATCTCTTGCCCACCAGGAAAACTGCTCATTATTCTAGAAGTTTCTCAACTACGCTCTCGTATCCCCCACCTGTAGCACAGGGACCGGCCCCCCTCATTCTCACCATGCTCCACCAGCGTCCACCATAGCCTGACCAGAGTGGGGGTGGCTCTCTATTTTGTGCTTGACTCCCCATCTGGACAAATGCTCTTAGAAGGTAGGCAGCCCCATATTGCCTCCTACTCTGTCAGTTGGGAATGAAGTAATGAGCCTGTGGTGAAGAGACAGACCTAGATTTCTATTCTAGCTCTACCACTTCATTGGTTGCTTAACGTTCACTTTTCTTTTTTTTTTTATTTATTTATTTATTTATTTATTTATTTATTTATTTGACAGAGAGAAACACAGCCAGAGAGGGAACACAAGCAGAGGGACTGAGAGGGGGAGAAGCAGGCTTCCCGCCGAGCAGAAAGCCCGATGTGGGGCTCGATCCCGGGTCTCCAGGATCATGACCTGAGCCGAAAGCAGTCGCTTAACCAACTGAGCCACTCAGGCGCCCCTTAACGTTCACTTTTCAAAGCCTATTTTCTTCTCTGTCAAGTGAGGCAAGAACACCAAGGGGGCCATTAGACCTGCTGTAAAGTGTATCATGCTTAAAACTTGATATGGAGATTCCCACATATCCCCAAACTGAAGTCAGGTATGATGGACAAATAAATGGAAGTTGGATTTCCCCCTTGGTGTAGAGGAGAGTGAGTGTATTTTGTATGCCAGAAGGAAAGTGAACCAAGTATTTGGTGATCAAAAGAAGAACTGTGGTGCCTATTAGTTCAGCCCCTCCAAATATTTCTGGGTGTCCTTTTTTTCCAAGGCAAATGGCAGGGTTGCTCTTCCTTGGCCCCTTGAAGGTAATCTAGCCATGCCATTTGCTCTGGTCAATGGATGTGATCAGAAGTGATGTGTGTGCCTCCTGGGCAGAAGTATTAAGAACTCATGTGCTCTCCACCAGTTCATTCTCATTCCCACAGCTGAGCAACGGGATGCATTACAGGTGGTGACAGCTGCTCCAGCAGTCTGTTTTCTAGAACGAGGGCATTGCAGAACAGGGATAGAGCCAACCCCTGACGCACTTGTTCATCGGTGAGAAATACATCTTCCAGTCACTGGTGCTGTGGGGGCTATTCGTTACTTGTGGTAGAAAGAATTCTAGATGGCCCCCATAAGATTTTTGCCCTGGTATTTCCCCCATGGTCATGGTATCTTATACAGCAAAAGGGATTTTGCAGGTGCAATTAGTACTACTAAGTGGTTCAGAGGGAGATGATCTGGGCAGATCTAATCTAACCACACTGAGTCCTTGAAAAGCAGAGTATTTCTCTGCTCTGGTGGCAGAAGTCAGAGAGATGTGAAGCATGAGAGAAATGTGGTTAAGAAGGAGGTTCTCTGTGCGGAAACGGAAAGGCCACATGGTAGGACCTCTAAATAGCCTATCGTTGCCTAGAGCAACTCCCAGCCAACACCAGAAAGGAACTGAATGTTGTTTTGAATGAACTTGGAAGAGAATTATTTCTCAGGGCTTCCAGGCAGGAGCCCCACCTGGATGACACTTTGGTTTCAGCCTATGAGAACCTAAACAGAGAACAGAGGCTTGCCCAGATCTGTGACCTACAGAACTGTGAACTAATACATGAATGAGTTTCTAGCGGAAACAAAGACATCACGGTACCATAACCTAGCTCAGCCAGACTAACATGATTCAGACTTGTGGTGAGGGTCATTCCACTGTGACATTTTTAAAGGCAGAACTTGTTCTTCCTTAAAGCCTTTGTTTCTCCAGAGCCTAGAAAAGTGTATAACACATGATTTTTATCAGACCAAGAAAACAAGATTGATGTGATGTCTACAGCAAAATATCCAACATGTACTTAATAAAAAAGGTTTTTTTAAATCATGTTATAATTATCACTCATGCAAACTGGAAAGTCTATCACAGCCCTGAGAAACTGTTAGAGATGATTGCTTTATTCTCTATTCCTCCTACATCACATAGAAACATTTGAATAAATAAAGTGGGAATAAAAATGCTGCTTCTCAGGGAGTCCTAGACCACTTGTGTTTTCACCTCTTCAAGAAGGTTTCCCTGAATCTTCAGACAAGGTGGGAGTCTTTTTGCTACATTTGTTCAAAGAATTCTCTATTTCTGTTTCAAAGAAATTTGTATTTCTTTTTTTTTTAAGATTTTATTTATTTGACAGAGAGAAACACAGCCAGAGAAGGAACACAAGCAGGGGGAGTGAGAGAGGGAGAAGCAGGCTTCCCGCCGAGCAGGGAGCCCGATGTGGGGCTCTATCCCAGGTCTCCGGGATCATGACCTGAGCCGAAGGCAGTTACTTAACCAACTGAGCCACCCAGGCGCCCTCAAAGAAATTTTTCTTAACTATAATCAAATAATTATTTGTATCATTGATTGCTTAAAATCTGGCTACTCTCTTTGAGGACAGAAACCATGCCTGTTTCATTGGAGTTGTTTCTCTGTGACCTCACACAGCTCCTGAGGTAAAATAAATGTTCAATGCAAAATTCCAACAGAAAGCAGAGGCAAGCCAGAAAGAAACAGAGCCTTCAGTAACATAAATGGTACACAGGGAAGGACTTACTGTTCTAAGGATATGGATGTAGATAGAGGAACACCTACCAGCATGCTCATAGCATTAGGTTGTCATCCGCTGAAGAGAGACTAGCAAAAGCTAATTGTATTTCTAGAGCTCCAATCCAAACAGTTGGGTTTCAGGGGGCTGAAGGACAAACAAGGAAAGTCCAGATGGTAAATTCAACCTTGAAATTGGGCTGGCACAGTGAGACTCATAGGGAAGCCTGGTTGGGAACCAGGTAGGCTTCCAGGCCCATTCATTCCAGAGAGCATGGAGTCAGGTCTAGTTGGCAACTGGGCCCTAGCACCACAGAAGCTAATTGATATGGAATCAGGGTATCAGGTATGGGTCTGGAGAAGGGAATTAATTCAAAGACCCATAAGATGCTTGATAACCGTAGAATACACATACCTTGCACTGATTCTGGGCTTGGAACAGTTGGAACACTGGACATGTGTTGTCACAGTTCATTTGCATAGCAACTCCTCAAGATAAGTGCCAATATGATCTCCATTTTAGGGATGAGAACCTGAAGCCTAGGTTCTCAAGGTCATAAAGCCAGTGCCAAGTTCATAAGGCCAGCCTATGTTCAAACATGACAATCTGAGCTCTGAGCCTATACTCCTAACATTATAGAAGTGTAAAGTGGTAAAAAAGAGAGAGAGAGAGAGAGAGAGAGAGAGTGTTGGAAGGCATGGCTAGAGTTCAAATATGACCTTACCATTTTACAGCTGGGCCAACTTGAACAAGTTTATTAACCTCTCTTAGTGTCAATGTCCCTTTTTTACAAAGTAGGCACAATTACACTTACCTCCAGAAGTGGTGATGGGGTTTATATATGATAATCATGACAGGTGTCAGACAGAGTAGCTTCTCGATATGTATTACATCCCCCCTTCACTTTACCTTTGGCCTTTTTTATGAACATGTAGCCCCAGAAAAGGCTTTTATCAGCTGTGAAGTTACTCAAAACTTGCCCCAGCTGGGAGGGTCAGAGAAAGAGAGAAGTGAGAGATTCAAACTTGCATGCCTTACCATTTTTGTGTCTGCTTGCTCAGTGCTCAATGAAGATAATAGTGCTTAGGTCACAGGGTTTTTATGAAGATCAAATGAAGTCATTTTTGTGAGAGTGCTTTACAAATGCAATGTAAGAATATGTCAGATAGTATTATTCATTCCATTCTGTCTCAACAGAATAAAGGCAGGAAGAACCCCAAAGCCTACGCATTGTTAGGAGACAGATTTGTGTTTTCAATTGTTCCTCTTGGAAATTCTAAAAGTACTTTTAGCCTGAATGAGTATTGAAGATGTTTCAATTTCCTTTTACATTCAGAGATGCCAAAACCCTGTGATTTAGGCTCCCAGAAACACCAGTGGAACTGTCTGCCTGCTCTCAGTTTTAATCAAGTATTGGTACTTAGCTCAAGGTGACAAAATAATGTCCTCGATCATGGTGAAAACTTTTAGAAAGAGAGGCATGCTTCCCTTTTGAGAACTTCTATGGGTTGAAGGTTCAAATTCATTAGCATGGTTTCCAAGCCCTTCAAGTGAGATCTAAGAATCATTCTGTCTCTATCCCTCTGTTCTCCTCCTCTAGCTTCTAGTCGCAAATCTATCTTCCCCAATCTTTTTGCCACTCAATTAATACATCATTAAATTCCAAAGTTCTGTGCTTTTATTATACTTATACTTTTCCTGCTGTCTAAAATGCTTTACTCCCACCACCTTCCCACCAATACATTCACTGTATTTGTGCTGAAATCTTACTTGCCTTTTAGATAGAACTCAAACACCCTTCTACTATGAAGTCTCCCTTCTCTGTTTTACTCTCAAGCAAAATTTACTTTCTCCAGTCTGTTTCTCTTGAGATCATTTATGCATCCTCCAGTCTGTTTCTCTTGAGGTCATTTATGCATCCAACTATCCATCATTCTTTCCCTCTATCCATCCTTTCCTTCTTCCCTCTCTTGATTCCTCCCTTTTTCTTTTTTTTTTTAAAGATTTTATTTATTTATTTGAACAGACAGAAACACAGCTATAGAGGGAACACAACCAGGGGGGTGAGAGAGGGAGAAGCAAGCTTCCCGCCGAGCAGGGAGCCCGATGTTGGATTGATCCCAGGGTTCAGGGATCATGACCTGAGCTAAAGGCAGACACACAATGACTGAGCAGACCAGGTGTCCCAATTCCTTCCTTTTACTATTCTTTCTTCTCTCCATCCCTCCCTATGTCCATCTATCCAACTTCTAAGTGTCTTCTGTATTCTAGGCACTGTCTAAAACCTTAAAGTCCTAAAAAAAAAGGGTAACAAACAAACAAATTAAAATGCTAGGTCTCAGTTTTCAAATATCCCTTTATTTAATATTGGAAACTTCAAAATATTATGGTTATAGTGAGTAAGGGTGTAATGGTAACAGTTGAGGATGGAAAAATGTTGTGTTGTTGTTGTTGTTGTTGCTGTTTTACTGGCAAATCAAAGAAGACCTCAAATGGGAGGTGATAACCACACTTACCTGTTTTGAAAGAAGAGTAGGAAATTGCCATATGGGGCACGTAACTGCAGCAGTTTTTATATTGTCACATGCTTACTTGTATACGTGGCTTCCTACCTGTTATTCTGAAAGTCATTGGAGGCGTAAATCATACACTGTTGTTCATTCTTAGGCCCCTGAGGAATGTCTGCCACATTGAAATGAATGAATGTATAGATACATGGTGATGGTTTAGGAAGAGGAGAATATATTTTCTTTTTTTGGCATAAAGGAGCTCATGATGACAAGACAGGAAGAAATCCAGTCTTAGAGACCAGCACTATAAAGCCTAATCTCATGCTACATTGTAAAACAATACTAACGCTTACTGAGCATTTAATATGTTCCAGACATTTGCTGAGTGTTTTTCCTACATTGTTTTAATCAATCTACAAAACAATCTTGGCACATAGGGATCATTACTATCTGTATTTTAAGATAAAGAACTGGCAAAGAGATAAAAGAACTTGTCCCAAGTCACACAGTTGTGACTCTGCTGAGATCTAACTCTTGTTCTGGTTCCAGAGCCCAAGTTTGTGGCCTCCGCATGATACTACTATCCATGTAGTCCCTCCTCTCCAAGGGGCCAGCCCCGGGCACCACGGGAAATGTTCCACCTTCATACAAGAGCAGGTGCAGCTCTACCTAAAAAAGTTGATTCAACTTTGGGAGACACTATGATCCACTCTGTTTAGTACATGAAACTTCTTCCCTGGGATTTTGAGTCACAGCATACTAATGGGTAACATATTTTTTTTTTTTTAAGAGAGGGACAGAAGAGGTAGAGAGAAAAGCTTAAGCATGATCCCACGATCCTGAGATAATGACCTGGGCTGAAATTAAGAGTCAGTTACTTAACTGACTGAACCACCCAGGTGCCCCGGGGGGGCGTATTCTGTATTTTGTGGTTAAGAACTGTCATTGATGCTAGACACCCCAGAGTTCAAATACAAACTATCCCATACTTCAAAGATCTCGGACAAAAATCTTTTTTAAATCTATTCAGTTTACTCAGCTTATATTTCATCATGTATAATACTACTATAATAACACTAATGTGTTAAAATTGAATGAGATAGCATATGTTAAATGCTCAGTATAGTGCTTATTGCATGGTAAATGATGAACAAATATTAACACTCAACATTATTAGCTGATATAGATATATAATATATAAATGTAATAAAAACTATAAAATATATGCATTATACATTATGTATTATGTAACATATATTTCTTTCATGTCCATCTCATCCTTTAGATGCTGCAGTACAACGTACTTATTATGATTGTAGTTTTCAGAGTATTTGGCTGAATTCTGTTCTGTTCTGTTTATTACCTTGGTGACCTTAGACAAGTCCTTGAACATTAACAAGAATGATAAGACTAGTCCATATCATTGGCCATTATGAGGATAAATTGAGGCACAAAGCACTAAAGTATCTGACAAAAAAGCACTTGAGGGTACATTTGAGATACAAAACTCAGATCAGTATTTTTAAAACGTCGAGGACAGAAGGTAATTTGTGCTGCTTCTTTAATGATTTCTTGATTTCTTGTAGTAGGAAAGATTGATGCGTTTTTGAAAGCTTGTGTATCTGACAGATAAGTGCACATTGAGTAGACCAGAGAAGAGAAAGGCTGATCGAGACTGTAAGGCTCCTGAGAGGAGGGGAGGCATAGCCTTAACTAGGAGGAAGGATGGAGGTTTTATGGTCACAACTAGAAGCACAAGACTATAGTTATATAGACAAGTTATAGAGAAGGAGAGAAAAGACTTAGGTGTCATGTTTACTGATTAGTATTTTATCCTGGGGGTTTCAGGCAGACAATAATATCCTGGTTTTCTCTACTAGCCTCTCTGGTGCCTGTGTCGAGACTGCCCTGGGAGCTCAAGAGAGTGCTGCGTAAGTGCTCCGGGTGAAGGAGAGGTGCTCATGTAGTGCTAGTGGAGAATGTAGGAGCATGCTGCCAAGAGACAGAAGTCATGGCAGCTTGGTAACTGATTGTCTACGGTGATGGGACGGGTAAGGGAAGCCCATGAGGTCGCCTTCTAGGCCCTGCTTTGGGCAGTTATGGATGGCCATGTGAGGATGAGCAACACTGATAGGAGGAAGATGGTGGAGATGCCTGTGGGGTACCCAATGAGAGCTGTCCCCCTGGCAATTATTTATATAGGCCAAGAGTTAAGAAGGTTCTGGCCTTGAAATAAAGACTTAGGCGTAACTAGTAAATACATAGTAATTAAAGCCATGTGTCTGATGGGGTAGCCCAGAGAGAGGGTGGAGGTTAACATGTGTAAGTGGTGGTGGGAGGGGGCCGGCAGAGATTAGGGTGGTGAAGACAAATTGAGAGTAGAGTCAGTTCACTGAAGAAAGGTCCCTGAGAGGGGGATGGCATGTACAATGCACAGAGCAGATGAGTGAACTTTCAATAGTGAACAGCCAATTATCCATTGTGACAAAAAGGAATGAGGAAAATACAGATGCAGATAGAGGTAAGATGGGCTGTGATTTGTGTTTTTTTTTAAGGAAAGTAGGAGGCAAGGTGATGTACTAAGACTGAGACCCGAAGGTTTGAAGGATCAGAGGTTTCAGAAAAAAAAAAAAAATGTGTCTTTGAAATGGAAGAGTTCTAAGGAGGTGTGGGACTTGGTGAGAATGTGGTGGGACATCACATTTTAATTTCAGGTTGACTGGCACGTGCGGTAGAGGATGACATGAGAGATTTAAGTGTGTTTGATCACCTGCATCTTGTGTCCTCCATGATTTTAACATCTGTCTTGTCTTAGGGTTCTCTGAGAAACAGAACCCACAGGAGGAGGGATATGGACACAGACACAGAAATTCAGAATTAGGGGCACCTAGGTGGCTCAGTTGGTTAAGCGACTGCCTTCGGCTCAGGTCATGATCCCAGAGACCCGGGATCGAGCCCCACATCGGGCTCCCTGCTCAGCAGGAAGCCTGCTTCTCCCTCTCTCACTCCTCTTGCTTGTGTTCTCTTTCTCGCTGTGTTTCTCTCTGTCAAATAAATAAAATAAAATCTTTAAAGAAAAAGAAATTCAGAATTAAAGGGAGATTTATTTATTATAAGCTATTGGCTCACACAATTATGGAAATGGACATATCTCATGACCTGCTGTCTGCGGGCTGGGGAAAGGCCAGTGATGTTAACTGGAGAGCAGATATGTAGATGTTAGAGTCTGAAGCCTGGCCGTGCCAAGGGCAGGAGAAGGCAGATGTTGTCCCTCGGCAGTGAGGCAGACAGGGAGCAAAGCAGCCTTCCCTCACCCTTCTGTTCTCTTCAGTCTCTTGATGGATGAGATGGTGCCCACACATTGGGGAGGGACCATTTGCTTGACTCAGGCCCCAATTCAGACGCTGACCTGTTCCAGAAATATACTCACAGATGCATTGAGAAATAATGTTTGGTCCCATATATGGCATCTTGTGGCCCAGTCAATATAGAATGTAACCATTATGTGCCCCATGCAGCCGCCAGGAGTATCCAGCCACCATAATAGAAACTTTGTCTGATAATCACACCCACTTCCAGAGTATCTAACATTCTATTCTTACTCACTTTCAGACTCAGCTCCTTCTTGAAGCAGCCCTTGTGGGACATTTTAGAGGAACTGAGAAACAACAGAGCCATCATATTGGCTTAATATAGGTCTTCTCAGTTACCCTCTTAAGTAACAGGGCAAGGCTTAAATAAAGCTCTTTAGATTAATGCACCACTAGGTTAAACCTAAGTCATCTCTATATAGGTAATTAGAGGAGCTTAAATCACCTTAATTCCTTATCTCTGTATAATCAAGAAATTCAATCTTACTATGGTCTTTAATTCCATGGTCAATTAACACAAGAAATCGTATGAGTTCTCTGTGCTTTGTAATTAGGTCTGAGTCGGCATCTTGGCTTGGCCACTAACCAGCTGCGAGACTTTGGGCAAACTATTTCAAAGCAAATGCACCATAGCTTCATTTCCTCATCAGTAAACTAGGAGTGTTGAGGTAGACCTTGGAGTACTGTATAAAACATCAGAAGAAATACATTTTTTTAAAGATTTTATTTATTTGACAGAGAGAAACACAGCCAGAGAAGGAACACAAGCAGGGGGAGTGAGAGAGGGAGAAGCAGGCCTCCCGCCGAGCACGGAGCCTGATGTGGAGGTCTATCCTGGTTCTCCGGGATCATGACCTGAGCTGAAGGCAGTCACTTAACCAAATGAGCCACCCAGGTGCCCCCATGAAGAAATACATTTTAAATGTCTACATTAGTACTGAGTAACAGACATTTCACAATACCTTCTCTTCATAAAAAGAATAAATATATAAGGAGGCAATATGCTCATAAAAATAAACACTTGCTTATCTCTGAGAGAGGAGAATAATGACAGCTGAGTCTTTTTTTTTTTTTAAAGATTTTATTTATTTTACAGAGAGAAACACAGCCAGAGAGGGAACACAAGCAGGGAGAGTGAGAAAGGGAGAAGCAGGCTTCCCGCCGAGCAGGGAGCCCGATGTGGGGCTCGATGTGGGGCTCGATGTGGGGCTCGATCCCGGGTCTCCGGGATCATGACCTGAGCCGAAGGCAGTCACTTAACCAACTGAGCCAGCCAGGCGCCCCAACAGCTGAGTCTTAATAAAGTGGAGGGAATAGATTTTCCCCGTTTTTCAGGAAGTTCACACAAAATTCTGAGGACACAAATTTCAGCTTAATGTGATGGTTAGCCGAAAGAGAAGAGATGTCCAGCTGAGACTTCAGCTGGCAAAAGAATCCAGGTAGAGTTTGATGACATCGACATTGCTATTTCGTGTTTGTTTCATTCATCATGTAATTTTTAAGTTTGCATTTCACTTACAGTAAGCAATTTTTAATTTCTGTTCATGAGGGCAATTGATGTTTATAGTAAAAAGTGAGTATCTTAAAGAAAACTACTAAATAATAGTATTATGTACAAGCAGAAATACCTGATGCTTGGGAGATACTGGCTGGATGAAAGAGCCTTCTGCCCACTCTTCCAGCCCTCAGCTTCTATGGCTCTGCATTCACAGGGGAGTCCTATGCCATGTTTGCCAACTTGATGGCAGTGATTCTCGAGGGCAGCAGTACAACTCCTCAAAGTGCATTCTGAGAATGTCTAGGATGCATTTTTGGTGTCCCAGTAATTGAGCACAGTGACCCATACTGGAGGCTGAGGATCCTAGATGTTCTGTGTTACCTGGGACAATCTTTTACACAGAGAACTGTTTATTGTTTTACCTCCCATAGGATTTTCAAAGCTCCTTCTGTATAGTCATTAATGAATTGCTTATCATTATTACAAACACTCACGGAGCATGCTTTTCATGGATTTAAGATAATTGCTGAAAAATGTAACTGCCATGTAAAGTGAGAAAAGATCTTAAGGGTTTTTTTAGACTGTTATTACTAAGGGCTGTTACCCATTGAGAAAATCAGCAAGAGTAGTAGCTTTGCGATATTTGAGTTGCCGATAGCATACATAGGTACTTGGAGCTGTCCCATTCCTTGTGAGTCTATGATACTGGTAACACTGGACAATTTGCTGTCTTCCAGACTGCTTATGTGTCAGGAATTCTATGTAATACATAATAAGTAACAATGAATTTGTAATAAATCATTTATAATGCAGTAGTAGGCTTTTTTTGATTTTTAGATTTTATTTTATTGTAAATTAATTTTATTTCTCTTATGGATTACTTTCAGGGTAGCTGGGTTATATTAGCTATGAATTCATGATCATCCACTATCTAGTCATCTCACGATTTTGCAAGGAAGACTTGCAAAATATTTAATAGTAAGTGGAAGTTTGGGGACAAAGAGTGTTGGGCAGCCTGCGCTTACTCCCGATTTGGGGATCCCTTAACTTCAGAGGTTGTATTCCTATCTGCAAAGAGGGGATTCTCTGAATGTACTGAGGGTTATATCAAACCCTACAAGCACTTACCAGCGCATCAGGCACATGTTAAGCCCTCAAAATATGCAGCCTTTCTTTATACATTGTAACTTTACAGGGATTATTTATCCCTCTGAGCGTGGCTTGTAAAATGGGCTAAAAACATTATCTCAGAGGATTGTTCAGAGAGTCTACTGATACAATGTTTGCAAACTCAACACAGTGCTTGACAGATGATGGATCTTAAAATGTTAGCTTGCTTTTCTTCATGTGTGTTCATACTAACTGTACAGTCACATAATTCTTGTTCCTAAAACCATGGTCCTCAATAAGGTGTAAAGGACATAGAAGACCCTTTGTATGTTGATCCTATCAAGGAATAGATGACAAATAATGGGTACACAACTCTAATACCGACAGCTGCATTTCTAAAACCCACATGATTCTATTCTGTTTATTTGCAATGGGAAAAGTAAGTTTCCGATATAAAAATCAGATTAGAGGTCTTTAGGTATACACTGTCTGCGTTTGAGTTCATGCATGAATTGAAATCGCAATCCAGAAGATAATGTCAAGATCAAATGGAAGGGATGTGCGATGTGCATTTTTCCACTCAAGCCTCTTCAGAGCATCTACATCACTCACACACTTTGCTGGAGCTCAAAGCACTCGGCAAATTACAAACGTGCTTGTACTGTAAAGAGTCTCAGATATTCAGTAAGTCATACAGTCATTCATACCGCAGTGTCGCATCCCACAATTCACCTATCTTACCCCGGGAGCTGGCTATCAGCGGAGCAGAAGCTGTCTAGACGGCACTGATGCTAATTAGAGACCCCTCAATATAAGGAACTTCCATGATCATGTTCTCTAGATTGCTTTTTCTCCTCCGAAATCCCACCACCTCCTCAGCCTTCAAGGCAAAATCATAAAGAGCATCTATCCTCAGCTTAGACCTGGGTCTGAATCCTGATTCCAACATCAATTAGCCATGGAACATTGTTCAGACTCTCATGGCTTTGATTTCCTCATCTATAAAATAGGGATCTCAAACCCTTGTTATAATTAAATGAGACTTTTTAAAAAATTTATTTATTTTTATTGTTACTTAAATTTTTTTTTCAGTGTTCCAAGATTCATTCCCCATTCCCCACACCCAGTGCTCTATGCAATAGGTGCCCTCAGTACCCACCACTTTAAATGAGAAATGAAGAACACATGACATACAGACCTTTTCCTGAAAAGGTAGGTTTTTTCCCCCTAATAAATTTGTCTTTACTTGAAACCCATCCCCTTACAAAGCCAGAACCAACTGTTTCTTCTTACGTGTATCTCCAAAACTCATCTGCACTTACCATGGCATGCTCAACACTGTCTATCTGACATTACTGTAAGTTCTGCTCCTTCCCCTCAAATTTTCCACAGTAGAGAGGAAGCTGCTGAAGGTGACCGTGTCTTGTATTGGTGTATTCCTGGCCCCAGAAGTTTCTGACAGACATATAATGAAGATAAATATATGGTAGGTTTTTTAGATATGCATTACAGATATAAAAGAATAGCAAACAAACCATCTGCAAAATCAAATACTCAAAAGAATGTATGGTATGGTATGGCCAGAAATATTAGACATTACTGGGCACCTGGGTGGCTCAGTTGGTTAAGCAACTGCCTTCGGCTTAGGTCATGATCCCTGAGATGGGGGATCGAGTCCCACGTCAGGCTTCCCGCTCGGCGGCCTGCTTCTCCCTTTCTCACTCCCCCTGCTTGTGTTTCCTCTCTGGCTGTGTTTCTCTCTATCAAATAAATAAAATAAAAAATAAAAAAAGAGAAATATTAGACATTACCCTTATTTGCTTTTATTTTTTTACTTTCCCATATTTTTATTTTTTTAATTATGTTAAGTTAGCCACCATACAGTACATCATTAATTCTTGATGTAGTGTTCGATGATTCATTAGTTGTTTATAATACTCGGTGCTCACCACAGCATGTGTCCTCCTTAATATACATCACCTGGGTACCCCATTCTTCCTCCTCCCACCACCTACCCTCTGAAATCCTCAGTTTTTTTCCCAGAGTCCATAGTCTCTCATGGTTTGTCTCCCTATCTGATTTCCCCTCCCTTCAGTTTTCCTTCCCTTCTCCTATGGTCCTCTGTGCTAAACCACATCTTTAATTTACATATCAGTGGGCAGTTTATTAAATAATTTTCTACAACTTACACCACTTTCAGACAAAAATTAATACTCACAGTTGGTAGAGGGAGAAACTGAGAAGGGATATGAGCAGATGGCCTGGTGGGTCTCCAGCAAGTTGCCCCAGTTAGGTTAGTGGTTAGTAGTTGCTTTAGTTAGGACTCTTGTGGCAGCGAGGTACAGAAAATGGGATTCAAACTATCTAGGTGAGGTAGGGAGTACATGTTCATGTAAGATGCACAGGAGTAGATCGAGGTTTGGATGAGTCATGATCCTGGGTCCAAATGATATCGCCAGGCTCTATTTATTTGGATCCTCCAGGTGGAGCTCATTCACGGGTTCTGCCAGGAGTTTCCAATGGCTTCAGGTTTATCATTATCACAGCATCTGTTCTAGCAGAAGAAAGCATTTGCTTCCCTAGGCATGCCAACAAAAGTCAGAGAACAGAGTCTTGGGGATAGTGAATGGCCAAACTCCAATCATTTCTCTACTTCTGCAACTTAAGTCTATGACTGCAGGAGTTGAATGCATTGAAAGCACAGCCTAATCCAGACCCCACACCCAGAATCTGGGCACGAGGGCATGAGGCAGGTAGAGTCAGCTTTGTTTACCTCATAAATGTGGACCAAAAAAGAAGTGATTGTTCTCTCATAGTAAAATCAGAATATTATTCTCAAAGTTACAGTACTCCTTTTTTTAAAAAGATTTTATTTATTTATTTGACACAGAGAGAAATCACAAGTAGGCAGAGCTGCAGGCAAAGAGAGAGGAGGAAGCAGGCTCCCTGCCGAGCAGAGCCGATGCTTGGATCCATCCCAAGACCCTGAGATCATGACCTGAGCCAAAGGCAGAGGTTTTAACCCACTGAGCCACCCAGGCACCCAAAATTATAGTACTCTGATGAAAAAAATGTTAAAATTCTACTCCAATGGCAGAATCAAGAGAACTCTCTTCTCATGAATGGAGATATATATCCAGGCCAACAGAATGGATTCAGGAAAGGACATATTTGTGCATGCATATAAGCATATTTACATATAAATATGTAATATAAATGTATAAATATATATATTTATATATATAAATATATAAAGCATGATAAAGTGATAGGACTGCAATTAGGCTAGAACATGGCCCAGAATTCTTATATTGCTAATTCCTTTGAATTAAAACCTCAAAGGTCAATAGCAAAAGTGCAAATAAAATGGGTACATGGAGCCAAAAAACTATTCTCCAGAAAATGACCGTTTATAGTCTATAGTTTAAAAATCCATCTTCTAAAAATGGTAATTGAAGACTGCTGAACAAAGGGAGGACACCAGTGACTACCAAGTCCATATTTATCCTTTCAGCTAAAGAAGGCTAAAGTTTCAAGGTCTCATCTATTATTATATAGCTCTAGATTCTATTCGTTTGCCCAGTTATATTACCAAAGCTATGCTGCTTTTGTTTTCTGTAGACTTAAAAGTTAATATTTATTAAAAGCTAATATAATTTATATTCATAATAGTCATTACACTGGCTCTTAATGTTGGATCAATTTAATTAATAACTGCCTGAGGAACAATTCTGAAATTTCAGGTATCAGATCCATTGGTTGTCTTCACCTATGGTCCCCAGGTAAGACCTTGTGAGATTGGGAAGGGTAAATTTCTCTATGGTATGAATGACAAGTCTAAGAGTTCATCCTTCATGAAAAAATCATTAGAGTTCCTTTTATCAGAAAGGAAAAAAACTCCTGCATGATGAAAATGGTGTTCATAGCTGAGCTTAGTTTTACCTGAAAGTGGTCATTCACTTATTGAACAAATATTTATGAAACACCTGGGTATGATTTTAGGAAATATGAACATGGCAATGACAAAGACTAAAGTCTCTTCTCTGATGGGAATTTCATCCTGGTGGGAATTAAAAGTTACAGATAAGTGCATAATATATATCAAGTAACAAGAAGTGTATAGAAGAAAAGATGTGTTTATCCTGGGTTTTTGCAATGCACATTTCTTCCCCAATACCTCACTGACCTCCTAGTATAGTTACTCAAGGTTTATCATTACTCTGAATCCTTTGAAATATAGATTTTTGGTTATGAAATGTCTTGCTTTTTTTTTTTTTTGAAATTCATCTTAGCATAAATGTAAATATCTCCTTAACTTAAACCAAGTGGTTAGATTGTTTCCTATTGTATCCAATATAATGGGCTCATACAAAGAGCCTCCCTGTGTACTGAGTGTTAGGGCCTGCTTAGCTTCAAGGCCGCCATACATAACAGGCTCTGAAACTCCCTGGTGATTTCGGCCTCTACATAACTAAGAACCCCTCGTGATTTATGCCTTTACAAGGCCTGTGTTTATCAAATGATTTAAGCAAAGAAATCATTTGTGCATCTTGCTTGGGCATTCCAGGAACTGGAGGGGGGGGTTTAAAATGTTATCTCACTCAACCAAGAAAATTACTGTGTAACTCATGCTTGCTGTTTAAAATGCATATAAACCCCTAGACCCTTGCATTCGGGGTCCTTGTTGAAACCCGCTGCACCGGGCAGATGCTTGAACCCCAGCTAGCTGGAAATAAACCTCATTGTGTGATTTACATTATCCTGAGCAGCCTTGGTTCTTTTTTGGGAAGCGTTCACCACCAGACTTTATCATTTGGGGGCTTGTCTGGGATAAGAACCCTCCTCAAGGAGAACTGATGACCCAGATACCGAGGTTTAACTAAAAGGACTGCGGCCGCACCGGAACGTTTGTCTGTGTTATTGTGTCCTTGTTAATTGTCTTAACTGTTTGTGTCTTGGTGTGGATTAAAATGGGGGCAGTCCCAAACCACCCTGCTGTCTCGTATGCTCTCCCAACTTCTGAGACATTAAGGAAAGGGCTCATAATTTGAGCACAGACATAAGGAAAGGGAGATTTCAGACTTACTGCATGTCAGAATGGCCAACCTTTGATGTGGGATTGCCCCAAGAAGGAACTTTCCACCTCCAGAGGGTTTGAGCCTCCTGGGCTAGGCGGTTGCCAGGGATTTGAGTCCCCTACCTGCGGGGGTTCAAGTCCCCTATCAAAGGGGTTTGAGTCCCTTATCTGGAAGCATTTGAGTCCCCTAGCCTAGGCAGTTATGTTCTAAGACCCATCCTATTTGACAGAAGGGGAGCCTGATCACCTCCTATTAGTCAGGGGCACCAAGAGAGGTGTCCAATCTGTCTGAATATGAAGAGTGCCTGAGTGTGTGTGTGTGTGTGTGTGTGTGTGTGTGAGTGTGTCTGTACGGTTCCACCGCTTCAGCTACAGAGTCTGAATGGGCTGCACGCTGAGTCTCACGGGGCATCATACGGCATAACGGTCATTTACCCCCATGAGGGTAACCTGGTCCGGGGCTTATATGGATAGACCTTAGCTAAGACATGCCGAAGTTCCCATGAGGGACGCAAGCAGGACAGCATCTGAGAATGCCCCACCCTTTTGTCTGAACACCATGCACAATGAGAGGGAAGCCCAGTGAACCCACTGTCCCAGACTGTGCACTTCTGGCCAGAGAGGCAGCAGCACTCTGAGCTGTCAGGTGCTGCACTGCGGCCGCCGCGGGGCCCACCGACTGGTGGGAAGCTGCATCTGGAGGCCCGGAAGCCGGTGGGAGCGAGACACCCTGCCTGGCTGTTGGAGCCCGAGCCAGAGGCTCCTGGGGCCCCCCGTGGCTCTGCCCAGCAGGAGCAGGAGGCTCAGGAGGGTGGCCCAAATCGGAAAACTGAATTCTGATGTAACAGTTTACAATCGGTTACTCCTTAGTCTTCACTGGAGATTAAGGTTTCTAAAGAAAAGCAAAGCTCTGCTGACTGTAACTAAGACTGATGGAAATAAGAGAAACAACTCTGTATGTGGAAAAGTAGGAGATTAGTAAAAATGGATAAAGAATGGGAATGTATTTTTGTTGAAGGTAAAAGAAGGTAGTTTTGTCCTAAGTGAGATGGTCGTTTGGAAAGAAATGGCGTCGGACAAAATCCGAATGCAAAGGAAAGCTGTAAAAAGGTTTGTGGAGGGAAAACTGGAACGGAATTTTGGATGTGGTGGTATGGACCAAGATTGAAATGAATGGGTTTTAAAGTATAAGATTGAAACTCTGCTTTCTTTTTGTTCAAAGGGCAACGTTTTCTCCCATTGTTGGTCTGCTCTTGATAAGAAAATGTAAACAGTTGCTTTCTCTTTGCCTCCTGGGAGAAACCAGTTTCTGTGATTTACATTTAATCCTATTTAAGCTGATGCTTTAAAACTCTAAGGTTTTACCTTACTTCCTGAGATTTAAATCATAAATGAAGTCTTCTTAATTTATTAGGCCTTTTATTTGGTTTACTAAGTAGGTTGGGAAGTACTGTTAAACAAATGAGAAGATTCAGGTTACATTTAAATGGTGCTATAACTATTCTGGAGGTAATGTGTCCTACCTAAAGTTTTAATGTACTACTACCAGATCATCATTAAGTGTTCTGACTATTGAAATGTTGTGTGTCATAGAACAACTAAGCTTCCTTATCAGTAACTCTCAAATTGGATCATTGGCAATGTCTATTTCTGAGTTCTTACAATTGTGATTATCTTACAAAGTAAGTTTCATCTGCAAGGAGATTCATGTAAAGATAGGAAGAGTCTCCATTTCTACTGACAGGCTTTGTTGGGGGGACTCCAGGCCACTCCATGGAGGCTCATAAATTTATCCAAGATTAGTGTGGTGACTCAAAGTAAGGATGCGTTCCCAGGGGTTTTTATAGAAAGGCTTATTGAAGACTATAAAATGTACAACCCGATCTACCTTGAGGCACCCGAAAACCAGAGAGCAATTAGCCTGGCCTTTACTAGCCAGTCAGCCTCAGACATAAGGAAAACTTAGTGAGCATAGCAGAAGAGATGATCAATAACAGGGGGATGAAAGGAAGACTAGGAAAATAGTTAAGGTTTTGGCATTACATGAAGTGGGAAGAGGCAGATAGGAGATGGTCAATGGAAGAAAAAGCTTAAACGCGGAGAAAACAAAAGCTAAGACTTAGATTCAGATCAGTGTGCTTACTGCAAGGAAAAAGGACACTGGGCCAGGAAATGCCCTCAGAAGAAAACAGCAGTGCTGGCCACCAAAGACTGAAGGGGCCATGGTTCGGAACCCCACCCCGAACCTCGGGTTAAAGTTAAGATAATAAGTTAAGTTACTATAGATATAGATTATAAAATATAAGATAATAAGATAAGTTAAGAAAAAAATCTATTGACTTTTTAATGGACTCGGGAGCCCAATTTTCATTGTTGCTAAGGCCTATGGAAAAATTATCTGGGAGAGGAAACCTGGGTACAAGGGGCAAATGGCACAAAAAGACTCTGAGGCAACCCGCTGTGCAGATGCTTGTGGCAGCAGGGGATGAACATTTCCTTTAAGAGCCAGTCTCAAAACCAGAAGAGACAAAAAAGGGAGGCCTTCTCCAAGCCCTGCAGGTTCAGTTTCCCAAAATCTGGGGAGACAAAAAGCCTTCTGGCCTGGCCAAGGGACAGCCTCCAGTACTGGTACTAAAATTGGTCATGGTATAAATTTAAACAGTCTTTTGGCTGTTACTAAGTTTAAAATAAAGATCTGGTGCTGAGAATATAGAGGCCTCTCACCTAAATGAGTAAGATTCCTCATTATGAACGAGTAAAGGGGGGAAATGTTAGGGCCTGCTTAGCTTCAAGGCCACCATAACAGGCTCTGAAACTCCCTGGTGATTTCAGCCTCTACATATCCAAGACCCCCTGGTGATTTATGCCTTTACAAGGCCTGTGTTTACCAAATGAGGGCAGTTAAGTCAAGAAACCATTTGTGCATCTTGCTTCAGTTCCTGGAATGTGTGGGCATTCCAGGAACTGGGGGAGGGGAGTTAAAATGTTATCTCACCCAACCAAGAAAATTACTGTGTGATTCATGCTTGCTGTTTGAAACACATATAAACCCCTAGACCCTTGCATTGGGGGTCCTTGCTGAAACCCGCTGCACCGGGCAGATGTTTGGACCCCAGCTAGCTGGAAATAAACCTCGTTGTGTGATTTGCATTATCCTGAGCATCTTTGGTTCTTTTTGGGGAGGCGGTCGCCACCCGACTTTATCCCTGAGCATCCATGCTAGCGAGGGGAGATACAGGGATATGAATAATTGTGATAAAATGTCATGTGCTGTGCTAACCAGAAGAAAGAGGACTTCCAGAGACACAGGGGGTGGGGGGGCTCTTTAGGTAGGCAGAAGGGCATACCCAAAATGCACTATTTACCTGTCCCGCACCTTTATCTGGAATGCAAGGAGGTGAGATGGGATAAAGAGGGAGCAATGGAAGATGTTAAAAAACGGCAGCAAGGGACAGATGGAGATGAGCCTTGAATGTCATACTAGCAAGCTGGGGTTTGACCCTGTGGGTTTAACATCAGCAGTAAAACCACAGTGAATAAAAGGCTAACAAACTGTATGCAGGGGATGTCAACTCATTGCTCAGTCTGCTCGAAGTCCTTGACTTTCTCCTAGCAACACACAGAGTTTTCATCACCTTTCTGAATTACAATGGACCTGGTTATCTGTCTGCCCAGTGGCTCCACATTTCACATACAATAAAAACCAAAGGCTTTGTGACAGCTTACAATGCCCCATACAATCTGGCCTTCTGTTATCTCCCACTCCTTTCCACCTTTCTCCCTCTAGTCCTGCCAGGCCACCAAACTGCTGCTTAACATGCTAAAGAATCTTCCTCCTGTGCACCAGCTTTTCCCTTTGCCTATGGTGCTCTTCCCCTAGATGTCCGTAGGGCATGCTTCTTCAAGTCTTTGCTCAAACATTAGCACTTGGCGAGGACTGCCATATCCACTCTACTTAAAATTACAACACTCCTCTCCACTTTCTTCCATATCCTATTTGATGGGTGGCCATAAAGCTGATACCCTCTGACATACTATAAAATTTACTTCCATATCATGATGCTATTTCACCTCACCCTGCTAGGATCCCAAATCCCAAAAGGTAGGGAGTTCTGGCTTGTTATCTTCTGGTGTACCCCCAACAGTGCATGGCTCTTGGTAAGAGGTTATTGATTATTTGTTGAATGAATGGAAGAATAAGTGATCTCTCCAACTATATCTCTTTCTTCACAGTCACTATTCAAGACTAAAGAACCACAGTTGCTTTTATTTGCCCTCCTAAATCCCTATTTCATTACCATTCATGCTGAGGCTAATTTTTCATTGCACACAATTTCACGGTTATGTTTCCACCAAGGCTGACAAAATTGCTAAAAAGAAAGGAGCATGAGAAAAATAGACAAAAGTTTTATGCATACTTCTAAGGTGGGCAATTTTCATTGAATCATTTGTCCCTTTTTAATCAGGAATTGATGATGTGCAAAAGCAATCAACAGATCTGAAAGAACTCAAGGAAAAAAATCACAGAAATCAATGTGCCTATATCCAAGGATGCATTTCCTGTATGTTAATTACTGTCATTTCTTAGACTCTAGAATCATTCATTAAATGCTCAGTTTGATGGGCCTTTCCTTTCTCCAGGTTGTGTAATGACTTTTTCTTAAACACTCATCTTCCCGATGTTCTTCTTTCAAAATGATCTCATGCTCTATTCTTTCCAGAATAATGCATCATAGCACCAAGCTAATGTTATCTTTAGTCCCTTCTC
Source organism: Spilogale gracilis (assembly GCA_004023965.1). Classification (NCBI taxonomy): domain Eukaryota; kingdom Metazoa; phylum Chordata; class Mammalia; order Carnivora; family Mephitidae; genus Spilogale; species Spilogale gracilis. Next base: position 228,493 of record PITA01000661.1, on the reverse strand, counting down.
TTTATTTTTGGAGGCATATAAGGATATCTTTATTTTAATTCCTCCCCCAGAAGTCATTTTGTTTTGTTTTATCTTACTGTTAAATGTTGATGTTACTTTTGGAATAACTGAGTAAAGTGCGTAACCAATCCTATCTCCAAAAATCAGCTCAACAACCAGGCCACACTGACTAAAACAACCATATCAGGACTCTGGACATCATTCAAAGGCAGACATCAAATTGGGAAGTTTTTATGCAAGAAAAAAACTACTATAAAAAATCCACTAAACCTAGGTAAAAACAGTGATTTACCTTCCCTGTTTTCCCTTTGTGATCTTTGTGGCTCACCTCGCCTCTCCTTTCCTTGGTTCCACTAGGCAGAAGGAAAGTCTGTACTTCACCAGGTAGCTTTTACATAATCATTTAAGAGTTGTTACCAGCTTTCTATCTATCTATTTCTATCATTCCATCTATACCAGATGCCATTCCTCTTTTGGCAGAGCCAAAAGTAAACAAAATACACTGGAAAACATATCCCAGTGTGGGTCACTTCTATAGGTTTTGATTTTCTACAATAATTTGCCTATTTTTGTTTACTTTTAAGAATCATAAAGTCACTGTTCTTGAATTTTGTCCATAGTTTTTATTTTTGATTAGTGGAGGGATGGGCTATAGCGCATGTCAGATTTCCAGAGCAGAACAGAAACTGCTAGATCAAAGGCTGGCAAACTTTTTGGCAAAGTTCAGTTAGTAAATATTTTAGGTTTTGAAAGACATGCATAGATGGGCTCTGCCACATATTCCTTTTTTTAAACAGCCCTTGAGAAATGTTAAAACATTCTTAGATGGTGGGTTATTTAATGTATGGATAGGATTTGGCCCATGGTTCATAGCTTGCCAAAACCCATTTAGGTCTTTGACTTTTAAAATTTTATTTATTTATCCATTTATTTATTTATCTATTTATTTATTTATTTATTTATTTGAGTGAGAGAGAAAGAGAGAGAGCACACACGTGCAGGCACAGGGAGGGGCAGAAGGAAAGAGAATCTCAAGCAGATTCTGCACTGAGCATGGAGTTTGATCCAGGGCTTGATTTCACAACCCTGAGATCACAACCTGGGCCGAAACTAAGAGCTGGATGCTCAACTAACTACACCTCCCAGGCACCCCAAGTCTGTGCCTCTTTTTTTTTTTTTTTAAGATTTATTTATTTATTTTGAGAGACAGGGAGAGGGAGTTCAGGGACAGGGAGAAGAGGCAAAGGCAAAGAGAAAATCCCAAGCAGACTACCTGCTGAGCACAGAGTCTGACTTGGTAATTGATTCCATGACCCTGAGATCAGCAGCACCTGAGCTGAAACCAGGAGTTAGACATTTAATTGACTGAGCTACTCAGGCACCCCCAGGTCTTTGCTTTTTTAATATTAAGCTTATTATTTTGGGAATCTCTGTAGATACATACACAGTCCTGAGAAATAATGCAGAAGAACCTCTTGTACCCTTTATGCGTTTTTCTTCTCAGATCATATCTTAAAATTTTAATTCTTTTTTTTTAAGATTTTATTTATTTAGTTGACAGAAAGAGAGAGATCATAAGTAGGCAGAGAGGCAGGCAGAGAGCCCTACTTGGGTCTAGATCCCAGGACTCTGGGATCATGACCTGAGCTGAAGGCAGAGGTTTTAACCCACTGAACCACCCAGGCACCCAATATCTTAAAATTTTATAGTACAGTATCACAGCGAAGATATTCATTGATTGATTTCTTGATTGATACAATCAAGAAAAAGTCATTGAGTTTTAACTCTTTCTACTGATACTTTTAGTATAAATATTTAAACTTAAATGTTTTCCTCTAAACACTATTTTGGCTGCATCCCATAAATGTTTATGTTTTACTTTTATTATGATTCATTTTGCATGTTTTTAAATTTCTTTTGTGAATTCTTTAACCCATGGATTAGTTATATGTATGTTGTTTAATAATATAAATTTGGGAACTTCTTCAGAATATCTTCTTAATAACTCCTTCCATACAATTAAAGTCAGAGAAAATACTGTAAAATTTCTAGTTTTCAAAAGTTAATTAAACTTCTTATGGCTCATCATCTGGCCTATCTTAGCCAGGCCATGTGCATTTCAAAGTTGCATGTTCTTTACCTATGTGCAACTTAGCTGTGAATGCTAGTTGAGTCAGATTGATTGATACTGTCATTCAGATCTTCTGTATGCTTCCTGACATTTTTATACATTTCTGTCATCTGAGTGAAAGAAGGATATGAAAATCTCCCATTATGAGAGTGGACTTGATGCATTTCCACTTTTGTCATACCAGTTTTGCACATGAATTCTGAATCTTTATTACTAAGTACAGGAAACTTATAACTGTTCTTTGTGAGAAATTCTCCCTTTCATCATTAGGCAATGCCCCACTTTATCTTCCCTAATACCCTTTCTTTTGAAGTCTATTATCTCTGAAATTGATACAGCCAACTCAGTGTTCTATTCAGTGTGTGTGTGATGTTTTGTCATCCTTTTATGTTCCACTAATTTGCAACTTTTATTTAAAGTACATCTCCTGTAGTCAGCATATCGTTGGGTGTTGTGTTTTTATCTAGTTTAACAATCTTTCACTTTTGAGTGCAGTGTTTAGCCACTTTCAATGTACTTACTGATATGATTGGATCTGTCTACATTTTTTCTCATTTTCCCTTGAGGTTTGGTCCTCTCTTGCTTCTTTCCTGCATTGGTGTGTGTGTGTGTGTGTGTGTGTGTGTGTGTGTGTATCTGTGTGTGTGTGTTGTCTGTGTGTATGTGTGTGTGTCTGTGTGTGTTTAGTGTTCCATTTTATTGTCTCTTAGATTCTCAGCTAGACTTATTTTTAGTGTTCTCCGAAAGTTTTTTATATTAACATACAATATATTATTTGTTTCAGTGTAGAGGTCTGTGAATCATCAGCCTTACACAGTTCACAAAACTCACCATAATGTACCCTCCTCAATGTCCATAACCCAGCCACCCTATCACTTTCACTCCCCTCCTCCCCAGCAACCCTCTGTTTGTTTCTTGAGATTTAGAGTCTCTCACAGTTTGTCGCTCTCCCAGGTTCCATCTTGTTTCATTTTTCCCTCCCTTCCCCCACGACCTCCTGCCCTGTCTCTCGATTTCCTCATATCAGTGAGATCATATGATAATTCTCTTTCTCTGATTGAGTGGTCCCCCTAATGTTAAAAATATGTATCCTTAAGTTATCGAAATGTATTGAGTTAAAGAAAGTGTAATTGTGTAGTGTCGATGTTCAGTAGACTTACTGTGGTGATCATTCTGTAATATATACAGATATTGACTCACGTTGTACTCCTGAAACAGATGTCAATTGTATCTCAAAAAATCTATTAAGTCAATACTGGACCACCACAGGCTTCAAAACAGTCTCTTCACACCTGTCATTTGCATTACTTGTTTTACAAAGGCAATTACCTACAATACTCTAACTACTTTTCCTGCTTCCTTTATCCTTGCGCTGTTGCTGTTGTTCTTTTATCTTTTAAATCAGTTATAAACCTCACCTGGAAATGCAATTATTTTTGTTTTAAACAGTTAGTTATCCCCCAAGGAAAATATCAGAACGAAAAATAGTGCTTTGTATTTACCCAGTTGTGTGTTATTTCTGGTGATCCTAATATTCTTCCTTATGATCGGACTTTGCACATGGCATCAAGGTGCGTCAGTCTGAACAACATAATTTCACACCACTTGCAGGGCAGGCCAAATGTCAATGAATTCTTTCAACTTTAATTTTATGAAAATATATTTTTCTCAGTTTTTTAAATTATTTTTACTGGATATAGAAATCTGGCTTTCTAACTATTTTTTTGTTCATCATTTTAAAGATGTGAGTTCATCTACTGGCTTCAATTTTTTTTTCCCTGAGGATAAGGCAGGAGATAATCCTATTACTTTTCCCCATATGTAATTTGTTCATTTTTTCTTTTCCTGATTGCTTTAAATTTCTGTTATCTTTGGTTTTCAGCACCTTGACTCTGAAGTATTTAGATACAGTTATCTCTGTAATGTTTTTTAACTGGGGTTCACAGAGCTTTTGCATTTCTAACTGAGCATTTTTCTTCAAGTAAGGAAAATTGTCCATCATAATTCTTTCCTTCAGTTCTGCTCTAAACTTCCTCTCTTCTGAAATTCCTGTTTTCTGTAGGGCAAACAATTTAATGTTTTCCACAGTTCCTTGTGGTTCATTCATCTTTCCCCTCAATAATTTTTCTCTTTCTTTTGAGATTGATTTCTACTGCTTTTTCTCCAATTTCACCAGCATTTGATTGGATTATGCTTGATATACACTAAAGTAGACGTATTTTGAAGGCATAATTGAATGATCTTTCTCTTATTTTCACACCCATAAAACCACAGTTAAGAAAATGAATATATTCATCGCACTCAAACTTCCCCCTCCCTTTTGCCCATCCTTTCTTCCAAATCTGGTATTCTCTCACTGTCCTAGCAGTGCCTTTGAATGATTTTTAATTTTGATGAGAGGTTTAATATACAGATTGTTAGTAATTCATGCATTCTGTGTCTCCTATAAGATATTTTTCCTACTGTCAAGTTACTAAGAGAGTATCCTGTTGTCTTCTAGAATTTTTATAATCTTGGCTCTTTCATTTAGGTATATGATCCAGATGGATATATTCTTTCATATATGGTGAGATTTAATGACTTCCTTTTGCATAGGTTTCCCAATTTTGTCAAATGCTTTTACGCTTCCCTTGAGATGATCTATGAATTTTTTCTTTTGTATTTTAATATGGTGAATTATATAGATTTGCAAATGTTAAGCCAGCCTTTCATTTCTCTTTTTATTATTATGTTTAATTAGCCAACATATAGTACATCATCAGTTTTTGATGTAATGTTCAACAATCCATTAATTGTGTATAACACCCAGTGCTCTGGTAATTCCTACTCAGTCGTGGTGCATTTTCCATTTTGAACTTTCTTTAATTGGATTCACCAAAAAATTGTATGTACATTTATGTTCATAAGGAATATCAATCTGTAATTTTTTGTTCTAATTTATCTTTCTGACTTTAGTATAAATTTTTTTCTGCCTCAGTCTCTCTTATGTAGTTCAATTACATGTACATAGACTGTATGAATTTATATCATGGTTTACTTTTGCACTATTAATATTCTTAGCCTATGCTCCCCCCTCCCCGTGTTTTTCACTTTGGGTACTTTGTATTACTATGTATTAAAGTTCATTAATCTTCTATTTCTCAAGGTCAAATATGCTGCTAATCCCATCCAGTACATTTTTCATGCCTAGATGTTTGATTTAGATGTTTTTTTTCTATCTTTGTGTTCTGCTGAATATGCTCATGCTTTCCTCTCTTTTTTTTCTTTTCTTTTTTTTCCTTTTTATTCTTAATCCCCATCACCTATTTCCCCCATCCCTCCACCCCTTTCTCCTCTGGTAACCATCAGTTTGTTGTCTGTAGTTAAGAGTCTGTTTCTTGATTTGTCTCTCTCTCCTTTGCTTGTTTGTTTCTTAAATTCCAAATATGAGTGCAATCATATGGTATTTGTCTTTCTCTGACAGACTTACCTCACTTAACATTATACATTCTGACTCCATCCATGTTGTTGCAAATGGCAAGATTCCATTCTTTTTTATGGCTGAGTAGTATTCCATTATATATATATATACCATTCTTTCTTTATCCATTCATCGGTAGATGGACACTTTGGATGATTCTCTATCTTGGCAATTGTGAATCATTCTGTAATAAGCATAGGTGTTCATGTATTCTTTCGAATTGGTGTTTTTGTATTTTGAGGGTAAATACCCAATATTATGACTCCTGGATCATAAGGTAGTTCTATTTTTAATTTTGGGGGGATCCTCCATACTGTCTTCCACAGTGACTGTCCCAGTTTGCATTCCCACCAACTGTGCAAGAGGGTTCCTTTTTATCCACATCTTTGCCAACACTTGTTTTTTCTTCTGTTGTTGATTTCAGCCATTCTGACAGGTATGAGGTGGCATATCATTGTGGTCTTGATTTGCATCTCCCTGATGATGAATGATGTGAACCATCTTTTCATATGTCTGTTGGCAATCTGTATGTCTTCTTTAGAGAAACGTCTGTTCATGTCTTCTGACCATTTTTTAATTGGGTTACTTTTTGGGGGGGGTGTTGTTTCGGTTTTTTAGTATACCGTGGACATTAACCCTTTATTGGATACATCACTAACAAATATCTTCTTTCATTAGTGGGTTGCCTTATTGATTGTTTCCTTCACTGTGCAAAACTTTTTATGTAGTTGTAATCTCAATAGTTTATTTTTGTTTTTTGTTTCCCTTGCCTTAGGCTTTCCTTTATTTTCTTAAACATATTGAACATTTATGAAAATGTTCCAATATCCTTCTTTACTAATTATCATCTGTGTTATCTCTGTGTGTTCCCACAGATAGGTTTTTTTACTCTTTATTTGATGTTTCCTGCTTCTTCACGTACCTAGAAATAATTGACTGGATGACCGGCATCATTAATGTTACCTGGGTTGGGATGGGGTGTTTTCTTGTGCTTTATAAACTACTTAGAAATATTTTGACTGTTGCAAGCTTGATTAAGATTGTTAGTTGACTTAATCGTTTAATCTGAGGCTAGTTCTGTCTAATTACTGAGGTCTCTCTGAGGCTGTACCCTTCTGATAGTCCATTTGGTATTGTGTATGTTACATGTTTTCCTTAGTTTGGTTGAAAGGGACATGAACTACTATTTCTGTGTGAGTTCTGGGTTTGGGATTTCTGCCTATTCTTTTCCAGTGATTCTTTCTCAGGCATTGTATTTTTCTTTTCCTCAAATATACTCTTCTTGGTTCTCTGCTAAAGGCAAGAGGATCCTTCAAGTTCTCCAGAGCCTCTCTTTGCAATTCTTTTCTTTCAGCTTGCTTGCTTCTCTCCTGTATTCTGACAAGAAATTCCTATATTTCTTGGCTTCCCCAAATGTCCAATTTTCTTTGCTCAATGCAGGGAGTCTGCTGGACTTTTTGAGGGGTTCCCACTCCTTGAGCACTGTCCTTGATCCTGTCTCCAAGCAGTGAGCCAGAATGATTATAGAACTTACTTTGGTTGTTTCCTTTTCCCAAGAGTTTATTACCGATGCTGCTGTTGTCCAGTAAATGGCTACCAGTATTGCATATCACTTGTTCAGTTTTTCAGTCATTGGAAGTGATGAGAACATCTGATGTCAGTTACCCATAGCTGTGAGTAAAAGTTTACCAAAAATAGAGGACTTTGTAATTTTTATTTAAGTCAAACTGCTAGTTAGGGTTAGAGCTTTCACCAATATTAAAGAAAGCAAGGGACTGATTACTATTTAACTTAACTGAAGAGAATTTGATTCCTTTTGATGATTCAGAAAACACTGCAATGTTTTTCCTCAATGTTGCTTGATGAACATTAATTATCATTGTATTGTAGCTTTGAGGAAAATTGGCTAGGAATATTATGTTTATGATAATGTTGGGCAAGAAATTTAACTTCATATCTTCTAACTGTTGTCCATCAATGATAACAAATTAGTGCATTTATGTTCTTGTTATTACATCCTTAATCCAATTATACACTTGGTACTCAAAAGAATAAAATTAAAGGGATGTTAAATAGAGAGGCAATCTTAGGATCTGCTAGTTCAGTTTCTATAGGAATATCATCTACAGAAGAAGAGAAAACTCAGGGAAGACATTAATTTTTATTAAGTACCTACTCCATGCTACACATCCTTATATGTATTAATCCTGTGTAGCAAATTATTACCAATTCAAAATATACAAAGGTACTCAGACAGAACTATGCAGTAATAGATGAAAGGTATACATTTTATTTTATTTTATTTTTAAGGGTTTATTTATTTATTTAAGAGAGAGAGTGTGTGCACGAGTGAGCATGAACAGGGGGAGGGGCAGAGAGAGATGGAGAGACTCTGGAGAAGACTCTCCACTGAGCACAGAGCCTGAGGGGGCTGGATCTCATGACCCTGAGATCATGACCTGAGCTGAAATCAAGAGTTAGATGCTTAACTGACTGAGCCACCAAGCATCCTGAAAGATATACATTTTAATCTATAATAATTACCTACATCTTTGCAACATATGGAAATAAAATAAAATAATGAATTATTATTTTTTACCATAAGAAACTCAAGAGGTATCAGTTATTATTTACCTTGGGAATGCTTATTCCTCATTAGCTTTTCATGGGAAGAAAATTCCATTGGAGTCACATTCAAGACTCCTTTTTTTTTTTTTAAGATTTTATTTATTTGACAGAGAGAAACACAGCCAGAGAGGGAACACAAGCAGGGGAGTTAGAGAGGGAGAAGCAGGCTTCCCGCCGAGCAGGCAGCCCGATGTGGGGCTCGATCCCAGGTCTCCGGGATCATGACCTGAGCCGAAGGCAGTCGCTTAACCAACTGAGCCACCCAGGCGCCCCAAGAATCTTTTTTTTAAATTGATATCTGATTCTAAAAACCATATAAAAATACAAATGACTTAGTAAAGCCAAAACATCTTTAAAAAGAAAAACAAAGTGGGAGGACAAACACTACTTGGTTTCAAGATGAATTATAGAACTATAGTCATCAAGAGAGTGTGGTTCTAACATCAAGATAGACAAAACATCAATGAAAGAAAGCAGAAAATCCAGAAATAAACCCACAAATATATGCCCAACTAATTTTCAGCAAAGATGCAAATGTAATTCAGTGGAGAAAGGACAGTCTTCTTAATAAATTGTCCTCAAACAATTAGATATCCATATGGAGGAATATGAAACGATTCATATTTTGTGCCATATATGAAAAATAACTCAATATAGGGCATAGACCTCAATGTGAAACCTGTTACTTTGGAAAATCATGGCAGGTAAAATTTTTAAAACTTGGTCTTCATGCAATTAAAAACTTCTACTTTTACCTCTCATTAGCCAGAACTTAGTCACATGGCTTCACAAAGTTGCAGGTAATGTTAGGAAATGGAGTTCAATTCTGGGATGGAATGTGCCAGATAAAAATTTTATTACAAGGGAAAAATGAATGGATAGAGGCAGAACTGTCAACCCTAGTCCCAAATACTAAACACAAATGAAGAGTTAGGAAGACAACAAAGTGATGACGTTATTCTATATGAATTCTTAAATACTTTGGTTGAAATATTAACATATTCTTTCTGTTATTTAAAAATTCATCTTATATGTAACTTAAAATTTAAAACAAAACAAAAAACCTGCCAATACAGTCCCATCGTAAGAGCATTTGCCTCTTTTGTCATGTAGCTTCAGTATTGATCATCTCTTCTTTCAGACTTTAAGTGCCATTCCTGCCTAATTAGTTTTGCACAGAACCCTACACAGAGTATTTGTTCAATAGGTATTTTTCTAATAAGATCATGAACAAACCTGACTGCCAAGAATAAAGCGTTGACTCAAATAGAATTTTTGAGGCATGCATCCCATGACAGACATTGCCTGATATGTTACAGAAGGAAGCTCGTGTAACCGCACGGAGCAACTCTAGGTACTATTGTCTCATTTTATAGATGAGAACACTGAGTTTGAGCGTGCTTTACTTATTTGCCTAATTTGTCATGCTAATAAAATGTGGCAGCGAGATGTTACTGAAAGAACATTGACTCTGGGGAACCTGACATAAGTAGGTGAATTGGACAGCCGTTTTCTTTATCTGAACTCTATTTGCGTCATCTGAAAAATGAAAGCTAAGGATTGTGCTGTGTATTGAATCCATGACCATTTGCCACCGGTCCAAAAAAGTCTAGGGCTTTCTGTTTTTTCCATCCCATGTGACTTAACCTATCAATGCCACGACAACCCTGCATAAGGATCCCGCTTTCATCCATCTTAGAAACCCCAATCTTGGAGCACCTGGGTAGCTCAGTCTGTTAAGTGCCTGCCTTTGACTCAGGTCATGATCTCAGGGTCCTGGGATTGAGCCCCGCATTGGGCTTCCTGCTCAGAGGGGAGTCTGCTTTTTTCTCTCCCTCTGCCCCTCCCCTTGCTTGTGCCCCTCTGTCAAAATAAATAAATAAATAAAATCTTAAAAAAGAAAGAAAGAAAGAAACTCCAGTCTTTTGTTCTCCATGATCCACATCTTTTGCGGCATCAGGTTCCATACCTACCCGTCCTTTACCCTCTTTTGCACAAACTTTGCAAACTTTGTGAATAGTGTTCCTAATATCTGAGAACCCAAAGCCTTGAGCAGAGATATGTTTCAAACTGTGCAGTGTGAAAATAAATCTTTCCATTTTAAAAACTGACTGCAAGGAACACCCTGAGAAGAATATAATGGCAACAATCAGTCTGATTCAATGTAAAGAAACAGATACACGTGTTCTCACCACATTATTGGATATGCCAACAGGACCCTCCACCTCACGCCAGAAAAAAAAGAAACAATAAATAAGGCGATGTATTGTGAAGTCGATGGCCTTGATAAAAAGCAGCATTGTGACATTTATAAAAGGTCCTTTTATTTTTTTTTTTTATATTACCTTGGGAGGAAAGGAAATGTACCAGGTTCCTCTTCTTGTTTGAAAGGCATTTGTACAATGCACTCCTGAGGTGTGGCGAGCAAGGGTGGGGCAACCCAGGATTCTACCTTTCACTGGGCCTGTTGTGGTTCCTGGAACTGTTACAATCAGATTTTTTGTAAGAGATTCTGGGTTGGAGCATACAATGTTTGTGAACTGGATAGGAATCAGATTAGCAGAAGAACAAACACACAGGTTTGATTCAGAAGAAGACCAGAGAAAGCTCTGGAACGACGTCAGAAGATGGTGGCTGGCTCCTGGGCTCTGGGGACCTCTAGGACCATGAACAACTAACTTAATTAACTTCCCTCGGCCTCCACTTGGAGAAGTCCATTGGAAGGACATTTGGAAGTCACATACCCTGAATTTTGGTTTATTAAATATAAAATAACTTCATATGTATTTTTCCCTGTAAAGATAATTTTAGCACTGATTAAGTCCTCACTGTATGTCAGATATTAAGCTAAATAAGTATATTTTCTCATTTTCTCTCAGCTTTACTGAGGTATAATTGACAAGTAAAATGGTAAGATATTTAAAGATACCGTGTGGTAATTTGATATGCATATACACGATGAAAGGGCAATCCCCAACCAGCTAATTAACACATCAACTACTCACATAACTACCTGGTTTTTGGTTTGGGTTTGGGTTTGGTGAGAATGTTTAAGTTCCTCCCCTAGCAAGTTTCAACCATACATTTCGTACAGTGTTTTCAACTATGGTTACCGTGTTATACATTAGATCCTCAGATCCTTTCTCTTTTACCATTAACAAGACTAAAACTTTGCATCCTTTTATCAACTTGCCCTATTTCCCCCAGCTCTTGGCAACCACTTTCCTACTATTTCTATAATTCAATCTCTCTCTCTCTCTCTCTCTCTCTCTCTCCCTCTCGGCTTATAAGAAACACATGCAGAATCTGTCTCTCTCTCTGCTTGGCTTATTTCGCTTGCAGCATGTTGTCATTTCTGTAATTTATTGTCTCATGTAATCTTTTCAAGAACCCTGAGAGGTAGCTGTTATTCTCAGTCCATCATGCTATGGATGAGACTGGGGGACAGAGAAGTAAGTAACTGGCCCCAAGATCACACAGCCAATCAACTGGGGGGGACCTAGTTTTGGATCCGGATAATCTGAGTGAGCATGAAAGGGTAAATAGGAGACTCCACAAACCACTATACAGGACAGAAGAGGGAGGCTTAACAGTGTCCCACGTAGTGTATCTTGACATCCACGTGTCCATATCAGGTTTTCTCAAACAACCATCATTCGTTGTGTACCTCCCCATACTGGCCATTTCCCCAAGTTAAGCAGGTAGCCCTGGGGGTGCTGGGGCCTCTATAAGCATCTCAGGCCTGCATTTTCCTGGTCCTAAATACAAATATCTGTAAAATCAGGGCTTAAATAAATATGGCAGGTATAGATATATTTTTAATTTTTTTATTTAAATACAATCTATTTAACATAGTGTATTATTAGTTTCAGGGGTAGAATTTAGTGACTCATCAGTTGCATAAAACACCCAGTGCTCGTCATATCAAGTGCCCTCCTTAATACCCATCCCCCAGTGGCCCCATCCCACACCCACCTCCCTGGTAAGTATTTACAGGAAAAAGTTGAATAGAATTGTTTAAAACACCAGTTAAAATATACTCATGAAAAAATGCCCTTCTACCAAAAATTGTCCTGAATATAAGCTCTGTACTTTGTGGAAACTCCAGACTTACGGGTCATAAGCACTCAATGTCTGTTAAATTTCATTGAATTCACTTTAAATTCCAAATGAAAGAGTTTGTGCCCAAATTCAGGCTGTATGTTGCCTGCTCTAAGTTACACTCTCTCTACACACACACTCCAGGGGAGAGCAGTAGACAGAAAGGGTCAGATGCTAAGATTATGGAGGGACAAGTGAAGCAAGAAATCTACCTCGAGGGGAAAAGCATTTCTCAGTGAAGGTAGGGCAGGGAAACTGAAAGGACCCCATGTGTGGGGGATACTGGGTTTTGGGCTCCTTTTCCTGCTTCTAGTCTTCCTAAGACCTGCACCTGCACCTTAAACATGCCTTAATGTATGACCTCCTTGTCAAGGTCATGGAGTTAATGATGTCTTTGGAGTCCTCCAGCATTGTACATAGCCTCTAAGGAGTGACCAGTTGGGGTCATCATGAACATTTGTTAAGACCACTGACCTTAGATCCCTTGATGCCGAGACCGCAGGCTCCAAGGCACAAGTGACTTATAGAACACCTGAGCACTCATTCTTGTTTCAACCAGTTCCTAGATGCCTGACAGGACACGTCCATCAGAGTACCATCTGCAGTAAAAAGCCCAGACCCCAAGGAAAAAAAGAGACTCTCTCTACTTTCCTTTCTGAGTGTCTCAAATGCTCTGTCTATATCTGCACTGTCTCTTTAATAAACTCTGCTCCCACTTTCCCTCAGCATGTGTTTGATTTCTATCTTGCAGGAAGCCAAGGACCTCTTGGTTGCTCCTGAAAGACCCCTTCTGGGTCCTTGAGCCCATCCAGACTGCACCAAAGTGCAAACAAGAATTGGGCATTTGCTGGAGTTATTGGAAGAATAACTCAAATCACAAAGCCAATTAAAGGTGAGCATTGCCCAAGTGGGCAAGTGGATACCAGGCTCCGTGTATCCTGAAGAAGTGACTTTCCAGAATAGACCAGCAAGGGCAGAGTGAAATTGAATCACAAAGAGCTGTTTCATTGTACCTGGAAGATGTCAGTCAAGGTGACTATCTTGAAAAATCAATCCTCTGCTAATTCCTTAAGGAGGGGTAGCCCTTAACATTTTCAGAACATCGTCCTATGAAACCTTAGGATATGGGGCATATATGTCTGCCTACATGAACCAAATAGGAAGATATATTGAGCCTTCATCCCAGAAAGTAGACAGTAAAATCTTGGTTACTTTTTATAAAATCTGGGGTTAAAGAAACCCTTAAGGCATTGTAGACATATATGTGAACTTGATAAAATGTGACTCATTGCAGACAGACTTGGTTTCGGTGCCCAGAATGACAAATTGGATAAGAAGTTCCCTGATATTAAACAATAAGACTATTTCTCCCTGGATTTGCCACATCAAGCCCCCAAAGAGACAAAGGGTAGAAAATACCAAAGATATAAGAAGAGTATAAGTGTAGGGGTTTCTGGGTGGCTCAGTTGGTTAACGGGTCAACTTGGTTTCTTTCAGCTCAAGTAATGATCTCAGGGTCTTGGGATCAAGTCACAGGTTGGGCTCTGTACTCAGCGAGGAGTCTACTTCAGATTCTCTCTCTCCTTCTGCATCTACCCCTGCCCCTGCTCATACTCACTTATTCTCTCTCACTCTCTCTCAAAAAATAAATAAATCTTTAAAAAATCAACAGTATGGGACGCCTGGGTGGCTCAGTTGGTTAAGCGACTGCCTTTGGCTCAGGTCATGATCCCGGAGACCTGGGATCGAGTCCCACATCGGGCTCCCTGCTAGGCAGGAAGCCTGCTTCTCCCTCTCTCATTCCCCTTGCTTGTGTTCCCTCTCTGGCTGTGTTTCTCTCTGTCAAATAAATAAAATCTAAAAAAAATCAACAGTATAAGTGGAAAAAAGAGGAAAAGAAATTTTATTTGACTTTGATTTACCCAAATTGAGAGAAACTGACTCAGAAAGGGCTGCTTACAAAGTCAAGCTGGGTAGTCAGCCTGGTGAATTTCTTTTTTTTTTTTTTTTTTAAGATTTTTTGAGGACCATGTAGAGGGAATTGTGTGCATCTTCCCAGATGCCTTCAGTTTCCACCTATAATGAAAGGAGGAGGCAAGTAGAGGGTCTTCATGCATGTACCTCGTTTAATACATGGTTTGAGAAGGCTCTGTATGTCCAGTGTCCCCAGCCCCTCCAGACATGCCTATGTGTACAAAGTCTTGGTTTGTAGTTGGAGATATTTTCCAATCAAATTTCATATTTATCATAAACTTGCCCAGATTCATGAAAATCAACACATTGTTTCTCATTTACCTACCATATTGGGCTTTATGCTACATCAGTAGGATTGTTGGAGGGGAGGGTAAATATCTACCACAATCTCATCAATATTTATTATTCTTCCATTCCCTCTGGCAATGCTTCTCAGGAGAATAGGCTTTAACTACTCTCTCTCTTCTTCCAGGATGGTGAAGAAACACATATATTCTTCCATTGTAAATGGACCTATAAGAAAGATCTCACCTACAGACAAGTATAAGGAAGAGATATATATCATCAAATTAGAAAGTAAATTACAAGGATGTGGTTTTGTTTCCCAGTATGTTTTCTTGGGGGTGGGGAGAGAAAGGAAGAACACAAGTGGGAGGAGGAGCAGAGGGAGAGGGAGAGCAAGAATCCTAAACAGGCTCCACACTCAGCACAGAGCTTGACGCAGGGCTCAATCTCATTACCCTGAGATCATGACCTAAGCCAAAATCAAGAGTCAGATGCTTAAAGGACTGAGCCACCCAGATGCCAACCCCCCAATAAAAACATTTTAAATGGCGACTAAACACTTTAAGTGAACATATAGAAAAAAGTCCGAGGTCCTACTATCAGATAACCTTGAAAAATATTTGAAGGAGAAACCACTTCAGAATTCAAGACAGATGTGATGTTCAGTCCCATTTCCAGCACCAAAAAACTGTAACTCTGGGCAAGTCAATTTTCCATTATGCCCTCCAGTATCTCTACGTATAGAAATGGGAGTTCTTACATTGACTAGTAGCTGTTGCCAAACTTTTAAGGAACAAGTGAAGTTATAAATGACCAGAATATCAAAATACCATCAAGATACAAGATTTTATTATCTATTTCAGGAAATTAGACAATAAGAAAGTTTGTATGCAGTAGAAAGATTATAAAATTTGGAGTCAAACTTAGGGTCTAAATTCTAGGTTCATCTCAATGAACTAACTATGTTACCTTGTAAGTCATTTAACACCTCTCAGCCTTATTTTTCACACCATTTCCTGGCACTGTTATGAGATCTTATTTGATGGCCTAAAATTGTGTGAGGCCCACACAATCACTAAAGATTAAGTATTATTTATTGAAATGTGTTAAATGTAAATAAAAGGCAATATAATGTAAGATAAGGTAAATGTTGAATGTAAGGCAAAGGAGGCAGAATGGAGAACTAATGCTATAATCTCATTTGTAAGAACCTCACTCTCCTACCTCCAGGGGTAGATTACTTCTTGTAGAGAGGAATGTGAACTGGGAGATGTAAAAAAGAACCTGATTTCTTAATACTTAAAGATGATCTCCTAATGGTACAAGACAAGAAGTGTTCCTGTTTAAAAGCTATCAGCTGGGTGCCTGGGTGGCTCAGTGGATTAAAGCCTCTGCTTTCAACTCAGGTCATGACCTCAGGGTCCTGGGATCGAGGTCTGTGTTGGGCTGTCTGCTCGGCAGGAAGCCTGTTTCCTCCTCTCTCTGCCTACTTGTGATCCCTCTCTCTGTCAAATAAATAAATAAAATATTTTAAAAAAATAAAAATAAAAGCTATCATCTTCCCAGGACAAAACCTAAGAAATGTGAAAGAGTCCAAGACACTAATCTTGGGAATAATGAATTGGGTGAACTTTGGCAAGATCTTTACACTCGTTAAGTCTGATTTCCTTTGAATGGATATTCTTCCTGCCTCCAAATTTAGTTGCATAGGTCCCATATAATCTTGTTTTTATAAGCTCTAAATATA
Organism: Spilogale gracilis; assembly: GCA_004023965.1. Taxonomy (NCBI): domain Eukaryota; kingdom Metazoa; phylum Chordata; class Mammalia; order Carnivora; family Mephitidae; genus Spilogale; species Spilogale gracilis. The sequence goes on along the minus strand of PITA01000661.1, from coordinate 212,167 downwards.
ATGGTGAAAATCCTAACCATCATTGTGTTGTGGTGGTGGTGGCTGTGGTGACTATTGCTATTTTAGCTGTTGCCATAAGAATTCTATCAACAAAAGACAGGACAACATTCCACCTATACATATAAATTATTCGATGATCCATAGATGATCTCTCTAGGTTGTCATGATTGGAACCATAAATCCTTTAGGTCTAAAATGGAGTATATATTAATAGAAGAAAAATAGATAAAAATCACAGCATGCCTTTGTAAATGAATAAGATAGTCCCACAAGCCCACTGGAATCACAGACTCTGTGGAGTGGAAGGAAAAGAATGTGGCTATTATAAAAAGTGGCCTACATTTTTTCACTTTTCCACTATCAACACCCTTGCAGTAAGAGTTTGCAGTTACCCTTATTGAAGAGGCAGAGTCATCCCCCCACCGCCTCAATTCTGGACTGGTCTTGTGTCTTGTTTTATTCAATGAGATGCAGTAAAATTTCAATTTCAAGACTAGGATTCAAGAGGCCATGAGTTTCTTACTCTCTTGCACTGCTGTACAACTACATAAACAAATCTGAGCTAGCCCAATAGAGTATTAAAGACCTCTGCCCCTGAAACAAATATTACAGTACACGTTTATTTTTAAAAACTTAAAATACATTTCTTAAAAATACCTCATTAATGAGCACCCATTCGTCCTAGCCAGTGCCATCCTTGGCCAGACTATAACCAATCACTCCAGAATATATGGCAGTGCTCAGCCAACATCAGCAAAACCACTTGCATCCAGATCAGTCGACAGCAGACATATGAGGGAGCCCAACCAAGACTGAAAGAACCATTCAGCTGTCCCTTAGACCATGTGAGCAATAATACATACTTGCTGCACTTACTGCTTTAAGCAATTGAGTTTAGGGATGGTTTGTTATGCAGCAATTGTTAACTGATACAGGAACTTAAAAAACTGTAATCCGATCTCCCACATACTATCAAAGCCCCATCATACCAACATACCTGCCAAATGCCTATCTGGCCTTTGTTAGATTGTGACCAGCAGCACGTCTTTTTTGATGTATGGATCCTCTCTTGATACATATCATTCCATCTCTGAGTCACTCTGATTGCTTTAAGGCTTTCCTTTATTTGGAGCAAAATTGGTACCCCAGAAAATTTTCTATGGACTTAGTCTTCCCCTTGAGGTTGCCCCAGTGAAGTGGAATGGGTCATCTATATTCCACCTAACTGAAAGAATTCTCAATAAAACACAATAAAGGTGTTTTGAGCCAGCCCTGTCTCCCTAGAGGATTAGGAAAGCTTGGTTTGTTGTGCCTGTTTTTACTTTATTCCACTTGGTCTGGTTTCCACCATGAAAGGAAAATTAAAACATTCTGGAAAGTGTTTCTTTCACTGTTACAGCCAAAAGATGTGAGAATCTTCAGAACTAAATCTGTCCTGGTGAAAAGAAGGAAGATAGCTTCCTATGGATCAAAGATGATGAACTATGGGGCGCCTGGGTGGCTCAGTTGGTTAAGCGACTGCCTTCGGCTCAGGTCATGATCCCGGAGACCTGGGATGGAGTCCCACATCGGGCTTCCTGCTGGCAGGAAGCCTGCTTCTCCCTCTCTCACTCCCCCTGCTTGTGTTCCCTCTCTGGCTATGTTTCTCTCTGTCAAATAAATAAAAAAAAATCTTTAAAAAAAAAAAAAAAGATGATGACTAGTAAAGACAATTAGTGAAGATAACCTGACTCTATCAACCTTTGAGAGGTGAGCGGGCCATCTAGGCTGTGAATGTTCCTCATTAAGCGTCTTTGTGGACCTGGGAGAGAGGAGATGCATTAAAGGGCGGGGACTTCTGCTGGCCCAGCCGGTGATCAGTTCCTGAGCTGTGTTAATCAAGGCAGTGCCTCTGACTGTAGACCCAGGCTCACCGACCAGTCATCCCAGTGTTCTTGTGTTGGATCCAGTTCTGGACATGCCCTCATTCTGCATCTAGACTGGACAATTTCTCATTCCTTGAAATCACTTCCCTATTCATTCAATTGGACTTGTGACTTGGTTTTCTGTCTAACATTCTACTTTCCAATCCTTGGCCTATTTGCTTGCCTCATACATGGGACCTGCTTGTTTTCATCTTCATACCTATAGCCAGAGCTAGTCTGCTGCCAGTGAATAAGTATCTCCAGATTAGGACTTTGTGATGATGTGGTACAGTTTCACCAATATCTGAAGACAAGTTGCCAGCATTAATGTAGAATGGTTAAAAGTAACAGAATGTGGATTTTTACCATTTTTATATGACCTGTGGCAATTCTCTTGACCTCTCCAATTTTTCAGACCCCTTGCTCATTTGTTTATTTATATATGTATGTATTTATGTATTTGAAAGGTAGCACTCACACAAGTTGGGGGGGGCAGAAGCAAAGGGAGAGAAAATCCTCAAGCAGACTTTCCACTGAGTACAGAGCCCAACATGGGGCTTGATCCCATGACCCATGAGATCATGACCTGAGCCAAAACCAAGACTTGGCTGCTTAACTGACTGGGCCACCCAGACACCCCAGAACCTTCTTTTGTTAAGTAAGGATAATTATTACTAACTCATGAAGATAGATAAAGAGTAAACGTGATACCGTAGGTAAATCTCCTCACAGAGAATAGATATTCAATATCTGAGAGCTGATGTTGGTATCAGTATTAGAATTATTGCTAATATTGATATTATATAGCTTATCCTTTCACAAATAAATCTATATTTTTAAGATTTTGTTTATTTCTTTGAGAGAAAGAACACAAGAGCAGGGGGGTGGGTTGGGGAGGGAGAAGCAGACTCCCAGCTGAGCAGTGAGCCTTCACAGGGCTTGATCCCAGGACCCCAAGATCATGACCTGAGTTGAAGGCAGCTGCTTAACCAACTGAGCCACCCAGGTGTCCTAAATCAAATCTATTTATAATCTCAAAGCTTTCAGGTCTGGTTTTCTCCTTTTTTAAAAGCTGTCTCAAAACTGAGCTCATTTGAGTCCCAGTGAATTTAGTGGATGAAGAATGGCAGGATCCTACTGCATTGTGTGGTAGCAAGGCAGCTAACTCTTATTAAGTTTCCCAACGTTATTCAAAGTCCTCTGCAAGTCACAATGCAATCCGGGTGCAATACGTTGTACTTCAGGCTTTCCAAGAATCAGGAATGTGCAAACAATAAGCATGCGCACAATAAGTTTCATCAAGTTAAAGCCCAGTCATATGGGTGGTGGAGTTCCAGCTTAGCAACCCATATTAACTCTAAAATTTACATTGAGACATGCCTAAAGACACCTCAAGGACTACAAGGAGACCTGGGAGAGAGCTATTTGCCGAAGGACAAAGAGGCATCATAGAATATAATTCATCCGGAGGGAAAAGAGAGCAGGAACACGTGTGTCTGCTCCAGGGCAATGGGGCAGCGACAGAGGATTGTAGTGATTCCTGAATAGAGCTACGAAAATATTTTAAAATGTCTGACAGCCTTGCTCTAATGAACATACTCTTGTCTTTTATAAAAAAAAAAAAAAAGAAAGAAAAGAGAACTGCGATTAAAGAAAGAAACCAGCATGAACCCTTAAGAACAAATAACAAGCGCACGTTCACCAGTTTCTAGAGAAGAGGTGAGAAGTGGGAGATTCCAAGGCTTCCCTCTGGACCCCTGGCCATGTCCCTGATAATGTAGCTATGTGACTTCTATTAGCTTTTCATATTTATTGAGATATATTTGTAGTAATCATTTTGCAGTATGTAAGTCATCAAACTAACATGTTATTTATACACCTTAAACTCACACAATGTTACATTAATCATTGTTGCATGAATCATTAATTGCATTAATCATTTTTTATATATCTTAGGTGATTACCTATAGATACCCTATCAAGAATATAAATGAACGCTATAACTTCTTTTTATTGATTATATGAATAATATATCCTCTGTATAAAGTTGTAAGAATAAAGAAAAACATAAATTATAAATAAGTTTGGTTAGCATTTTAAAATTTGCTTTTAAAAGTAATATGAAATTTTTCTGTGTAAACAGGATACAAGAGACTTCCAGAAGTATAGTACAGTGACCAATAGGTTTAAAGTAACAAAACCTTTATTTTTAGTAGAATTTCATAAAAAGTAATACACACCAAAAATATTGAGCACTTGCAAAATAAAGAAGAAACTAGACTGGATTGAAAGAAGTGTCAATACTTTGCCACATATCAAGAAACAAGATGCTTAGGGGCACCTGGGTGGTTCAGTGGGTTAAAGCCTCTGCCTTCAGCTCAGGTCATGACCTCAGGATCCTGGGATCCAGGCTCTTGTCGGGCTCTCTGCTCAGTAGGGAGCCTGCTTCCTCCTCTCTCTCTGCCTGCCTCTCTTCCTAGTTGTGATCTCTCTCTGTCAAATAAATAAAATCTCTTTTTTTGTATTCATTATCTTTATTTCACAAGGACAAAATGCAAAATCCTATGAATTTTGAATGTCAATCATTGGTCACTCTTATACAAAATTCTGCTCAGTAATTTTTATAATTGAGTTTGAAGACAAATAATGCAAGTATTTATCCCATTAATATTCTTTTTTTTATTGTTACTTAATTTTTTTTTTCAGTGTTCTAAGATTCATTGCCCATGCCCCACACCCAGTGCTCCATGCAATAGGTGCCCTCAGTACCCACCACCAGGCTCTCCCATTCCCCCACCCCCCTCCCTCCAAGTCCCTCAGTTTGTTTCTGTGTCCAAAGTCTCTCTTGTTTTGTTTCTCTCACTGAATTACCCTACTTCCCATTTACTTTCCTTCTCCTACTGTCTTCTATATTACCCCTTATGCGCCGCAAGTAAGTGAAACCACGTGATACTTGACTTTCTCTACTTGGCTTATTTCACTCAGCATAATCTTAAAAAAGAAAAAGAAACAAGATGCTTAGGAATTGCAAACAGGCACCCACACAATCTCTGAGAGAAGCCCTCTATCATTCCCTTCATGGAAAACTTACAACCCTCAGTGGCAGAGTGAGAGACAAAGAAAAATCAAGGACATTAGGGAAAATACCATAGTCCAAAAGATTCTGAAAATAGATGATGAGGATTAAAAGGAGGAAACTTTCACATTCTTAATTAATTTTTTCAAGTGTCAAGAGGACTTTAGGGGTGCCTGGGTGGTACACTTGGTTAAGCATCTGACTCTTGGTTTTGGCTCAAGTCATGATCTCAGGGTCCTGGGATTGAGCCCCACAACAGGCTCTATGCTCAACAAGGGAGTTTCCTTGAGGATTCTCTCTCTACCTCTCCCTCTGTCCCACCTCCACCCACACTTTCTCTCTCTCTCTTTAAAAGAAATTTTTTTTTTTTTTTTTAAAGGAGTCAAGAGGGGCTCCTAGGTGGCTCAGTTGGTTAAGCAACTGCCTTCGGCTCAGGTCATGATCCTGGAGACCTGGGATCGAGCCCCGCATCGGCCTCCCTGCTCGGCAGGAAGCCTGCTTCTCCCACTCTCACTCTCCCTGCTTGTGTTCCCGCTCTGGCTGTGTTTCTCTCTGTCAAATAAATAAATAAAATCTTAAAAAAAAAAAAGTGAAGAGGTCTTAAAATCTTTAAAACAAGAGTTTGCAGTCATAATAAAAGGGAAATCATTTCATTTCAGGAAAGACTTAATGGAGGTGAAAAGCACATTTATCATAATAAAAGAAAAATGAAATTAGTAAATGTTAGTTTGGACTGAAAGAGAATGAGCACACAAACTGCACCCGGATTCAAATTCAGAAATAAAGTCAAGATGGAATTCACAGTAGAACACAAATTACATGAATGACAGAAGAAAGTTAGTAATTTTAATAATAAAATAATAATAATGACAAAGAACTTCCCCAACTTAAAGAAAAATACAAGGCTTATACATGAAAAGTACACATCAGGTGATATTAATAAAAGGAGAGTTGTGCCAAAATACAACTTGTCTTGATTCTTTTTAATTTCCAGGTGTACATAAGAAAAATGTCTTTCAACCACTTTGGAGGAAAAAAACAAACAGTTTCTCTACAGAAAAGCATGGATTAATTTGGCCTCAGAATACACTTCTACCCAAGTGAACTTTTACATGTTTAAATATAATAATATAATAATATAGACTCAGCTTTACTTTAATTATACATGATTTCCAATCACTCAGCTCACCTCTCAGAGAATTGTTAGAGCTTAGAATCTCAAACAATGTGGTAAGTAGTTGCAGTGCACAGCTGAACAGTACCCACCTTCCTCCTCAAGGAGTTCATGGAAGACTGGAAGAGGTAGAAAAATAGACAAAGATAAAATCAAGGGCAGAATTCAAGGAGGAAGATAGACTCAGGTGGTCAGTGGGATCCAGAGTAGTGGTATCTGATCACATGGTGGCGGGGAGTAGGACGGTAGAGGGAAAACTCTGACACGGGTGATGCCCAAGCTGCATTTAAAAATAATCAATTGATTGATTGATTAAAAATAGGTGTGAATCAGACAAAGAAGGCACCAGAAAAGGGAGGGAAGCCACACAGAGGAACAAACCTGAGTATCACTGGAGGTTGATCTCAAAGGAGCAAGCAGTTTGTTGAAGGGTTCTTAATTATGCCCAGAATTCACTGAACCTCTCTAGACCTCCATTTCCTCATCTATAAAATAAAGACAATGTTAGTATTTTTGCAAAAACAAATGAATATAGCCTTCTAAGACTAGTGTCTAGCACTCAGCAAGTATTCGATGCTCTTACAGGGATGTTGGGGGTACTCTTTTCACCTCCATCATCAGCATCTTCATCTTCATCCTCACCATCCAGTCCAGAGATGTATGTAGTTACACCTGAATTCCACCATTTTCACTTCCTGGTTAACCTTAACAGGTTGATCTATTTCTCTGTGCCACAATGTCTATCTTGAAAACAGAATGGAGTTTCCTCAAAAAGTTAAGAATAGAAATATGACCCAGAAATTGCACTACTAAGTCTTTATCCAAAGGACACAAATGTAGAGATTAGAAGGGTTACCTGCACCCCTGATGTTTATAATAATGTCCACAGTCACCAAAACATGGAAAGAACCCAGATGTCCATCAACAGAGAAATGGGTAAATAATATAGACAACACAAAATAAAATATCATTCAGGCATCAAAAATAATGAAATCTTGCCATTTACAATGACATGGATGGAACTAGAGGGTATTATGCTAAGCAAAGTAAGTCAGAGAAAAACAAATACCATATAATTTCACTTATATGTGGAATTTAAGAAACAAAACAGATGAACATGGGGGAAGGGAAGAAAAAATAAAATCAGATAACAGCAGGGAGGGAGGCAAACCATTAAAGGACTCTAAACTATAGGAAACAAACTGAGGGCTGCTAGATTTTGGGAGTGGGGAGATGGGGTGGGTAACTGAGTAATGGGTACTAACAAGAGTGCTTCATGTAATGAGCACTGGTGAATCAGTAAACTCTACCCCTGAAATTAATAATACACTATATGTTAACTAAATTGAATTTAAACAAAAAGTTTTAAAATAAAATAGAATAATAAAATAAAATAAGGCTGATTGTGTCTACCTCATGAAATTCTGGGAGAAATTCAGTGAAATAATATATATTAAGTACTTGATACACAGAGAGGGTTTGAAGGGTACATATCCTTTATAAAAGTATATACAAGTGTAATGATGTGAGTACAAAGGAAATCAAGAGTTTATTTGAACCCTACGTCTGAAAAACCAAGACACTTGTGGCATCCTACCCAGTGTCTTCAAGTGATTTATCTCTTCAAGCTTTCTTTTCTCTATGCCTCTTTTCACTCTCCTTCCTTGATTCTAAAAGTTAAACACAAAGAACTCTTGGATCCTCCAACTCATCAGGATCTCTCTCCCTCTGGCCTTCATGTTGGTGATAACCTGATTTAGAATAGCCTCATGGATTGGATGATCCCAGGATTGGATGAGGCCACTCTCCTCAGGCCCAACAGGCCCTTATACCCCCATAACAACATTTGCAGGCTGTTTTGTGATTGTCTGATTGATTACTGGCATTCTACACTGGACTAAAGACTTGGTGGTGACAGATTCAGGGATGTTTTTCTCATCATTACAATAACCGGAACACAGTACAATGTCTACTAAAGAGTAGATTTTCCACAACAATTTATGTAATAAATAAACAAAAGAACTCTTGTTGAGTTTTTATTTTGTGGGTAAGAGTGAAATTTTTCTTAAGAAGAATAAAATTTTTATCAGTTTGTACACATCTATAAATCCATCATAAATTCATACTCAAGGCATTCATCTCAAGGCTATATAGTTGTTTTAAGTTCAAACTCACCACTAAATTTGTGATTTCTTGAGTTGTCTTCCAGTGTTTCTATAATGGCAGGCTTTAATGTTAGGTTTTCTTTTATTTTTAATAATAATTACTAAGTATTAAGTTAGTTTTATTACTTAAGCTTTCACAATGTTCTATATGTTATTGATTCTTATACTGAAATGCTCCTTTAAAAGATTTAAACTATTTTAAATGAATTTCCTTGAAAAATCATCCAGGACAATTTTTCATGGAGATCGTATTAATAAAGTCAACTTTTATAGAACTATGTGGTGAAAATCAAAAAGGCTTACTATTATAAGTAACATTAGAGGGGCAACTTGGTGGCTCAATTGTTTAAGTGTCCAACTCTTGATTTTGGTTCAGGTCACCATCTCAGGATCTTGGGATCAAGCCAAGGCCCATGACAGGCTCCATGCTCAACACAGAGTCTGCTTAAGATTCTTTTCCTCTGGCCCTCCCCCTGCTGTCTCCCTCTCCCTAGTCACTTTCTCTTTCTCTCTCTCTAAAATAAGTAAGTAGATCTTTAAAAGTAGCATTAGGTATCCACATAATATTGTTGTCTGTGTACTTTCTCCTCTGTAGCTGTTATTTTTTTCCCTAATAGTAATCATCTTCCCCTTGCGTTTTAGTAGAAATGCTCAAGTTTGCCTCCCACATTTTGTGTGTTACTGTCACTTTGTCCCTTCACTGTCTTCAAAAGGGATTTTAGGTTTGCTGTTGAATTGTTGGTTTCTTTGCGGCCCATCCCTGTCTCAGCTCTCCTGTCTTCCCAGTCTGCTATCTTTGTATGTCAACTAGTTCTCAGCTTTCTGATCCTGGTTTATAGAGGTCATCACCCCCCACATTCCATCAAAGCATTTAGTTTCCTAACACTTCCCTCCAGTTGTTTTATATATATGTATGCGTGAAAATATTCTGGGTGTTCAGGATATTTTTTTTCACTTGTTCTGCAGTACATTTCATATTTATTTTCTGCTTTATTCACTTTCAAGTGTGATGAAATTTATCTATACTATGTTGCTGTACTGTGTATCTATACACTGAGGGTTTGCCAGCCCTAGCTTCCAGGCACTGTTCATTTGGGAGATGATTAAATGTCATTCTCAAAGAAGAAATGGAGATTGTATACCTCTAAAGTTACCTGTAGGTGTTTTCAACAGAGACTGAAGTTTTTCCTATGCCCACTATCTGGTTCATTGTCCTTTGAACCAATGGACTATGGTGGGGACAAAAATCACAGAATAACCCCACTAGCAAGTCTCTTTTTCTGTTCCTGCCCGTGAGTTTTAAATGGAGTGCTTCATCTTCCAAATACTGTATGTCACTGCCAATTGTCTTTTTGGCTGTTGGGTTTTTTTTTGTTGTGGTGGTGGTTTCGTTTGTTTTTGATGAGTGAGGAAATGGGTATAGCCCAAGAGCAATGTGATGTCGAACACATTACTATCTCCTAGGCTCTCTGTTAGGTCTGAAAACACCATGATGAACACAATAGACATAGTTTCTGCCCTTCTGCCCTCCTTGAATCTGCAATTTACCTAAGATCCAGTTATTAAAGACATACAAATGTGACATGTTCCACCTATACTAGGGAGAGCTAACTGTAGACAAAGAGGAACAAAATGGAAATGATGGGAATGGTAGTTTCATGGTGACTGCTTTTAATAGAATATTCTACATAAAAGAGAGAGTTCCTTTTTTCGTTGGTTTAAACTTTACATTTCAGAGCCACAAACCATAAACTAAAGAATTTTCTACAATTCTTTTTATAGAAGGGTAAATTTGATATGTTTCTATTGACTATATAGGGACTTGTTAAAAATGTTTTTCTATTTTTTTAATCTCTGGTAATTTGTTAAAAGTGATTTGGATTCCAGTGATTTCTAACAGTTTTAAAATTTGATGCTGTTGACAGGTTTTATCTTTTTTAAATGCATTTTCATAGATATTTTTAGTGAAAAATTGGAAGTAACTGCAACAAGGAGTGATAGCTAGAATCCATTTTAAAATTAAAGTGAGAAGTCATTTCAAGAGATGTTTAAGAGACCAATTCTGCAGGGACTGGTGATAAATTAAATTGAGAGAGGGAGCAGTTTAACAAGATTCAGATTTTGGCAAATAAATATATGGATGTTAATTCTAGGAGAAAGCCTAGGCTAGAAATAAAAATGACAAAGTCATGTCCTGGTCAGTTGTCATCTGAAAGTTGAAAGTCAAGAGTAGAAAACCCCAAAGCATTTATTCTCCTCATGTGTTGAAATATGTCAACAGATAACCCAAGTGAATTAAATTTTGCGCTGTGTGTCATGACTTACACTTTTTGAAATAACAGTAGTGATTATTTCTCCCTTCCCTTCCAAAGGTCTCTCACATCACCTGTGTTCTCCTTAACCACAACCCATGCTCAAATAGAATCCCATTCACCTTGAATTCTCATGTGCTTTATTAATTTGGAGTAAGTCAGTTGGTTTCCCAACATTATAAAATGGGGACTTCAATGAGGAGGTAATGATACAGCACAGCATGATGCAATATGTAGGGCTCTGGGACTCCCATCTGCCTCTCACCATGCTCCTTCCCTCCTTCCCTTTCATTGTCTGAGTCTCATCTCTTGCCATCCTTATTATTATGACTGTCTCTATTGGTCTCTCAGAACCTTGCTTTATTCCTTTCCTTTTTAAAGATGTATTTACTTATTTGAGAGAGATAGAGAGACAGCATGGGTGGGGGAGGAGCAGAGGGAGAGAATCTTTCAAGCAGACCACACTGAGCATGGACCCATCCCACAACCTGTGAAATCATGACCTGAGCTGAAACCAAGAGTCAGATGCTTAGCTGCTTAACTGACTGAACTACCCAGATGCCCTTACTCCTTTTTAATCCATTCTTCATCATCTATTAGATTTACTCATTTCTTTTTCCTAAAGTGGAATAATGAGCTCAAGGCTTGGTTCTCACCTTAACTATCAGGGAAACTCACAACCTTCCCCTAGAGTCTTCCTCCATAAAAATGGGAAAAATTAAATTGCTTTGCTTTGCATCCTTCATAGTAGAAAAGAGTAAAGGAGACAAGGTATATATGAAAGTAAACATAAATTCTATACATATGATGGTATGTTACACTAGTCAGAGTAACACTAGCAGTGTAAGAGAAATTCTGGCAGCTTAATGGTTTATCAAAGCAAGATTTATTTTTCCCTCCAGTGGGTAGGACTTACATTGATCCAGGGTTCCTGGCTTCTTTCTACCTAGCTTTCCCCAGTACCTCATAATTCTTCACTCTGCCAGCAAACAAGAAAAGGGACAGGAAGAATCACTCATGGGAGGCTTTTAAGGGCAAGAGCTGCAAATCATGTTTATCATATCCAATCCTATCCAGTTAACTTGAATTAAGTCACATGGTCATACTTAACTGGAGGTTGGGAAATTTTGTTTAGCTATTACATGGGATGAGAAAGAAATGGACTTTGGTGAACTCACAGCAATCTGCCATTGCATGACCTTCCTATAATTCTACTGGGTGAAGGGAGTACCAATATAATAAATATTTGACTTAAAGAAAGTCAGTCATTGGGATGAACCACACATATAAATGACCAACTAGAATTTAAGATAAAATAAATGTTAAGTTTTAGGTTCAAAGTGCTAAGGACTTGTAGTACAGCAGAACTTACTAAAAGCCTACTAACTGTCACAACCATTTCTGAGTACTTATTAATTATACACCACTCTTATATTCACAGAAGTGAATGACTATAGTTCAGTGAAGTTGGATTAGTCACCAAAATATGAATGACTATATATAATAGCAGATCTGCACTCAATCCCAACATAAAGGAGGGATTGATTTTTCCTGGGGATTTGAGGGAAGAATGTTTGACACAAGTAACATTTCAAATTGTTCCTGAAGAACAACTACATAACTGACAGAGTGAAAATTTTTAAAAGTAAATCAGAACTTATCATTCCCAGCTCAAAAACTACTGATGTTTCCATCACTCTTGGAATGCAATCCAAACTGCTGCTTACACTGACTTGCAAAGCCTGTGTATCTGGTCTGGGATCACTCCGATGACCTCATCTTGTCCCCCTCCCCTTGTCATCACCATTCCAGTCACTGACCCATTGTCAATAACTCAGTTGAGCCAAGAGTACCACAAGTCCCTTGAAATAGCTGTTTCCTTTGCTTGGAATGATCTTGGTCTTGACATTCAGGTGTCTCAGAGAGCCTTTTCCTGACACTTCATTCATTGTTCTCTATTATCTCACTCTGTTATAATTCTCTTGCCGACATTTATCATTATATGATATCTCTCTCTGCCCCCCTACATCCTCCCACCCTCCCTCCCTTTCTTCTTCTTTCCACCCTCTGCCATCAGAATGCAAAACCCTTGGAAACATGAAGCTTACCTATCTTGTTCACTGCCAAACAGAAACAATATGGCTCGAAATTACTTGCTGAATAAATGAGTCCTATTTGACAGGTTGAGAAATGGGGAGAAAAAAGATATTAGACATTGACGGTGGCTTCGAGAGCCAAGGTGAGTTATATATCAACATAGGGGTTATGTTCTTTCAAACCTCACATTTTTCTCTTAAATATGAATATGACATATTCTCCTGTTTTATAAGACCCGGTGTCTGTTAGTGGAATATCGCGTGCTGGTTGTGAAGACTGTGTGCAATATCTGGTACTTGTTCTTTCAAAAAAGACTTAATGATGCTTGGGATAGTTCTAAAAAGGGCAAGGGCCGCTAGAGGCTGCTGTACAATTCCAGACTAAAAATATCAGGAATGTTTTGCCTTGAAATATTAGGTTGAGAAGAGGCAGGAACAAAATGAAGAGATTTGGAGAAAATAAACAAGCTTTATTCAGTAAAACCCAACATCCTATTTTTTAGGCTCCTATTAAACCTTGAGAGAAGGCACATTTAGGGCAAATAAAATATCATAATCCTTCATTTGCATAACACTGTGTTTTTAAGATGCTTTTTTCTTGTTTTTTTTCCCCTAAATATGCACACAACATCTGTATGCTGAGTATAATTATTCCTAGTCTACAAATTGAGGATATCAAGTCTCTGAGACATAGTTTGCCTGAATTTCTTAAGAAAAAGAATCATGTCTAATTTATCCTTTTAGTGTTTGTAAATTTTAAAAAGAAAGAGAAAAAAGGAAAGAGGAAGGATGAGGGAAAGAAAGAAGAAAGGAAGGAAGGAAGGAAGGAAGGAAGGAAGGAAGGAAGGAAGGAAGGAAGGAAGGAAAAGAAAGGAAGGAAAGAAGGGAAAGGAAAGGAGGAGCAAGGAAGCAAAGAAGGAAAGGAGGGAGGACCCGAGGGAAGGAGAAAGGAAGGGAGGAAGGGAGGTAGGATGGCAGGAAAGGAGGAAAGAGTGAACAAATGCCTATTAAATTGAGTTGGATAAAACTCAGATGAATCAGAAATAGGTTTCCTAAGAATGCCTTGCCACTGGGCACACATTTCTTCATCCTTAAAGGGGAAGAGAGATAATTCATTTTTTCCCCCAAAGTCCAAAAGGCCCTCAGCCCTGAAAAATAATGAGCAGAATGAACTTGGAAATTTAAATTGCAACCAAAAAGATGTTAACATCTTTAAACTGAGCCTGGAGGAAATTTGTCTTAGAAGGAAAGAATATTGAGAGCTCCTTGTTTCAACATCTTGACAAGATGATGGAATAACATAAGATCCTTTTCCTCAAATCAGCCCTGCAAAAATCTAAGCAAGAAGAGGGAAGCAGCAAACCCAAAACTGTTAGCTTTGGTTCTGGCCAAGATTGAGTAAGCACACTTTGTCCTGTCTCTCCCACTCCATGGGATGAAAAACCCTGGACAGACTGCACAGAGTAGCTATCTGAAGAATATCTATAAAAATAAGATAAAAGTGGAAACAGGCAGATTGGGGAAGGAAACCAGAACTCGAAATAACACCAAATCCGTGATGACTTTCCTCTTTTTCCTCTTCTGGTATTTCTTAGCGTGGATTCAAAGACAGCCTAAAACTCCTAAGCGTACACCAGAAGTGAGCCTGTATTAGTTTGCTAGAGGTGCCAGAACGCAGTACCACACACTGGGTGCCTTAAAACAACAACAACAACAACAACAACAACAACAACAACAAACAAACAACGGAGATTTGTTATCTCATAGTTCTGGAGGATAGATGTTCAAAATCAAGGTGTCAGCAGTATGGGGTCCTTCTAAGGGCTGCAAGGGAAGGATTTCTTTCAACCCTCTCTTTAGCTTGTGGATGGCTATCATTTCACATCATCTTTCCTTTACATGTACTGCTGTCCAAACTTCCCTTTTTATGAGGACACCAGTCATATTGGATTAGCAGACCATCCTACTTCTGTGTGATCTTATATTAGTAGAACTAATTACATCAGCAATGATCCTATTTTCAAATAAACTTATGTTCTGAGGTGTGAGAGTTAGGATTCCAACATAGGAGTTGAGGGCAGGGGTAAAATTCAACCCATAACAAGATTTAAAAAACAAATGACAACGAAAAACACTTTTTCTTTCTGGTCCAGGATGCAGTAAAGAAGATTCCCTTGGGTCAGAAAGAAGGGTAGAGTCCCCTGTTTTTGATTTTGTCTGTTTTTCCTTCTCGCCCACTCCAATCTCCAGGCAATCCCATAGAAAACAGGAGTAGGAAGACTGGCAGCCGTGACAGGCAGGTACCAACACCTCTAAAGGAGAAGAAGCCATACTGACCAGAAAACTGTGGAACTGAGAGAGTGGAAGGTGTTCCTTCTTATCATTCCACATACCCTGGCTTTTTGGCTCCTGATATAGGCTCAGTCTCAGGAAGTACATGGTAGAGTTGGGAACCTGCAGTATCATTTCTTAGACAGAAATCAAATGTGGGGGTGGGGTGGGCTGAATGGATAGATGGGATGGATCTTGGGAGACAGAATGTATCAGGAAAATCACCAAAGGGAAATTAAGAGTCCCATAAAGTCTATAAATTCTTGGTCTCACCCTCAAACTGTGCATTCATGGAGTTTGGTCCTAAATTGCATACAAAAGTTTTTAAGAATTAAACTATGAGGTAAATCCCCACCCAGGCCCCAGACTATCCACCACATGATACACACATAGGACAGACCTATGTAAACTACCAAAGGCTTTGAAAATCAAGCCTATATTGGAACCACAACCCAGAGAGAGGACTAGTAGGAATTTGTGGCCTTAAACTAGGATAATTTTCTGCTGAAACAAACAAAAAATATTCCCTATAGGATTTAAATAAGGATCAGACCCTTGCAATTTTCAAAATGTCCAAGATATTACCCAAAATTATAAACACGAAGAATGAGGAAACCATAATATCTTATAAGAAAAAAAGGCTTCAACATATACTAACCTGAGATGATAGAGATGTTAGAATTATTATAGATAAAGGTTTTAAAGCAATTAATTTAACCATGCTCTGCAAAGCACTTTAGTAATAAAAGAAAGAGGGGCACTTGAGTGGCTCTGTTGGTTAAGCATCTGACTCTTGATCTCAGAGTCCCAAGTTCAAGACCATGTTGGGCTCCACATTAAGCATGGAGACATGAAGGAAAGAAGGGAGGGAGGGATGGAGGGAGGAAAGGAAGGGAGGAAGGAAGAGAAAGTAGGAGGGAGGGAGGAGAGAGGGAGATGGAAAAAAGAAAGAAAGAAAGAAAAAAAGAAAGAAAGAAAGAAAGAAAGAAAGAAAGAAAGAAAGAAAGAAAGAAAGAAAGGAAGGAAGGAAGAAAAAGGAATGAACCAACGAACATATCACTAGAGAAATAGAAGTTATAACAAATAATTAACTGGAAAATGTAAAACTGAAAAATAACATTTTTCATTGAATGGGTTCAATAACAAAATAGATATGACAGAGGAATAAGTCAGTAAACTTGATGATAAATCAATAAAAATTATCCAGTTTGAAAAACAGAGAAGGAAAATGATTGAAAAAGAAATAGAGCCTTAGGGCTGGTGAAACAATACCAAAAAGGCTAAGAGTTATGTCATAGAGCTCCAGATGGAAAAGAGAAAGAGTGTGGGGAAGAAAAATCTCTTAGAGAGATAATAGCTAATATCTTCCTAAATGTGGCTGAAGACTTAAACTTAAGTAATAATTGTAATATTGAATTATTTATTATCATTGTTGTTATTACTGACATTATTGAGCACTTTGTCTGTTCTGGGACTTTTTTAAAGTCCTTTACACATTTCTTTAGTCTTCAAGGAGTAACACATAGAAGTTCTTGCTCAACATCACAGAGGCATTAAGTGGTAAAGACAAGAAACAAATTCAAGTAGTCTGTGTCCAGTGAACAGCTCTTAACCACAATGGAACATACTCTCTGGCTCATCTAGTGGTCCAATCTCTGCTCTGCACTTAGATTCTCTATGGCAGTTACTTTGTTATGCTGTACTGTGATTTTTCCTTCAAGTATGTGTAGTTCTTGGTGTAGTATCTAATATATGGAGACTCAAAACATCAAGGGAGAGAAGAATAACTATAATACAGTGTTCTTAGTCTGTCTGGGTTGCTATCATAAACTACCACACACTAGATGATTATAAACAATATAAATTGTTCTGGAGGATGGAAGTCCAAGATCACGGTGCCAGCATAGTTGGGTGAGGGCTCTTTTCCGGTTATAGATTTCTCATTGTGTCCTCATGTGGCATAAGGGGGAAAGGAGCTCTCTGAGGCCACTTTTATAAAGGAAAAAATATTATTCATGAGGCCCCTGCACTCATGATTTAGTCCTTTCCCAAAGGTTCCATCTCCTAATACAATGGGCATTAGGATTTCAGCATATGAGATTAAGGAGGGGGGACATAAACACTCAGACCATAGCAAAGGTGAAAGTTATTTGTGAGCCTGGTTTACTCCTACTAAGAGTATAATTTTTGAGATTTATTTATTTATTTTAGAGAGAGAGATTGGAGAGAGAGAGAAAGAATGCATGAGCAACAGGAGGGAAGGGCAGAAGAACGAGAGAGAGAATCTAAAGTAGACTCCCTGATGAGTGTGGAGCCTGATGTGGGGCTCAATCTCAATGACCCTGAGGTCAGAACTGGAGCCAAACTCAAAAGTTGGATGCCAAACCAACTGAGCTATCGGGGCACCCCTCTCCTGACACTCTCATATCCCAAATTATCTAGTATGATTCTGTTACATATAGCTGCTTAATTTTAAAAATTTTGTAGTTTGGGTGCCTGGGTGGCTCAGTAGGTTAAAGCCTCTGCCTTTGGCTCAGGTCATGATCTCAGGGTCCTGGGATTGAGGCCCACGGGTTCTCTGCTTGGCAGGGAACCTCCTTCCTCCTCTCTCTCTGCTTGCCCCTCTATCTGCCTACTTGTTATATCTCTCTCTGTCAAATAAACAAATAAAATCTTTAAAAAAATTTTTTGTAGTTTAATGAAATAAGCCTAAGACTATACCTACCATAAAAACAAAAACAAAACAAAACAAAATAAAAAAAACAGTGTTACAGGAAGATGCCTGCCTCTAGTCTTAACTAGTTCCTCCTCTTAGGAAAGTCAAAAATCACTTAACCTTTGGAGACTTAGCATCTTTTCTTAAACCCAGGAGTGAATGTTCCAATGTCCAACTAGGGTATATTGTGAAGACTGATAGGGTCATGTATGTGAAATGCTTTGGAGAGCACTGTGCAAATGGCATTTCATTCGCTTTAACTCATCATGAGGCAGACAGGAATGAGCGAAGCATACTAGAAAAAGAGCTTAACAGGCTAGGGAGGGAGAGACTAATTCCAGCTGGGAGCATTGAAGGTATGTGGGTAAAGACTAAAACAAGCCAACAAGCCAGGAAGGAGTTGTTTCATTAGAAAGGAGGTCAAGGCCAGAGTTAAAGAGCTGTGTCCTTGCATGGCAAGCTCCCACCTTGGGAACTTACTGCTAACCTCCTCTTTCTCCCTGGAGCTTGGAAGAGATATGATCTCAGGGAATATGCTCAAAATCATTGCAAGCATTTGGAACACTTTGTAATCCTGAGAGAGAGAGAACACCACACAGATGAAAAACGGGAGATGAGGGAGGTTTTGAGATGAACAGGCTTTTTATAAAATGCATTTGATTTTTTATATATATATTTTTAATTTGGGGGGACTTTACTTTTCCAAACTGAACCAAGTTAGATTCTAGTCCAGTTGGGAAAACTAACAGTTGTGTCTTCTACTATGTGCTTTGGCACAGATTTCATATCCATGTTTCTCAAACTTCAGGGTTAATAAGAATACCTTGAGAAGCTTATTTAAGGCAGGAAAAAAAAAAAAAAAAGGACTCCCAGGCTGCATCCCTAGAGCTGTTGATGCAGAGCCTACCTGGAGCTGAACCACAGTTCTTCATTTTGACACATAACCAGGTGCTCCAGATGTAGATGGTTCATTCTCACTGTGGACAAGACCAAAGATCAGTCCATGCCAAAGCTGAGGCATACTATATGGCACTCAAAGCAGTTCCAACACTGCTTAGACTCCCTTCCAAGAACAACAACTTTGGAATGTCCAGAGAGGGAGATTTGAAATCCATGTTAGACTTTTCCAAATTGCTTTATTTTATTGTTTGAATTTTCTCCCACTCAGAAGCAAGAGTTTACAAAAACAGATCTTGACTTTGCAGATGCTGCTGGCCCAAAGAGACCTGCCCTGTCCTGCTACAGTCAACCCAACCCCACTGAATTCTTTGACATCCCCTTGGATGCTGAGCCCTTGGGTCACATTTCCCTCCGAGCTGTTTGCAGACAGAGTTCCAAAGACAGCAGCAAACTTTCATGCCGTGAGCCCTGGGGAGAAAGGACTTAGTTATAAAGGTTCGTGCTTTCACAGGATTATTCTGGAATTTCTGTGCCAGAGTGGTGACATTATACATCATAATGACACAGACAGCAAGTCCACCTGTGGGGAGAAAGTTGATGATGGGAACTTCATCCTGAAGCATAGGGGTCCTGGCATCTCATCCATGGCAAAAGTTGGACCCAACAAAAATGGTTCCCAGCTTTTCATCTGCACCACCAAGCTTGCGTGGTTGGATGGCAAGCAGGTAATCTTTGGCAAGGTGAACGAGGACAGGACTATTGTGGAATCTATGGAGTACTCTGGGCCCAGGAGTGGCAAGAACAGCAAGATCCCCATTGCTGACTGTGGACAATCTAACAAATTTGACTTTGTTTTATCTTAACTACCAGACCATTCCTTCTGTAGCTCAGGAGATCACCCCCTCACCCCCATCTGCTTGAAATAGCCTATAATCTTTGGGCTCTTGCTGCCATTCTCTGAGTTCCATGTTTTCTTTACCTCCCTCCAATCTAGCTGGATTGCAGAGTTCAGTTTATGATGGTGCAATAAAAACTAAACAACAACAAAACCAGATCTTATTAATCAAATTTTCCTTTAAACTCGCTTAAGACCTTGGTCCCTGCCCCACCTAGTCCAAAAACAGTATAATGATGATCTTTAGAAAACAAGTTGAGGCAGTTTTGTTTTCACACCAAGCCAAAGGTGGTATGCAACAGTCTTCTTTTCAATCCCAACCCCCTCCCCCAAAAAGGAAAGGAAGAAACAATTAAGAACTCAACAAATGAAATGAAAATAACCTCCCTTTCATATTATGGTGATGAAAGTGTTTCAAAGCAGACGGAACACTCACAGAAATGATAATCACCTTCCGTTCTCCTGGGCTTGCATGGGGACATTTGGATTGTAACGGTCTCATCAGAGTTGTATAAACTGCAAGATAAACAATAAAAGTTCCCTGAACATCCAGGCTCCGTGTACCCTTTAAAGAGTTTATGAGCATCAGATAAAGAAAACATAAGGATGTTTTTTATTTCAGGCCTTAGGATGGTAACAGTGCTTCTGTTATGAAGTTACATCAAGTCTGAATTTCCAGGAGTCACCCATGAAAACTACTCTTAAAGCAGGTTATGGCCCGAAGTCAAAGATGTGCCGAGCTGAAGCACATCTTTCCAGGAAAAAACTAATTTCTCAGCCCTATAGCCATGCTTACCTCAGTTCTCCTTGTGGAAAGAGCACCAATACCAAAGAACATTTACCAGGGCTGAGGAATGTGTTGGGAACTTGACAACTGCCCCATGATTTCATTCACTTTATGAACCCACAGAGCCATCATTATTACCTCTATTCTATAAATGGGAGAACCAAGACTCAAACAGGTTACATAACTTGCTTAATGCATACAGATAGTAAATGGCAAGATAATAATCCAGATTTGCCTGGTTCATGCCAAATTGAAAAATTTCCACTTTCCTGCTGGAAAATCTATATAACCCTGACCCCCTCAGTCTGAGTAGACAGTCCTTTTTCTCCCCCCATTGTAGCATGTGTGTGTAACTAACAGGAACCATGGTCTAGAAAAAATATTGGGATTCATTTAATTGTTCTTACCAGTAAGTTCTAAGTTGGAGAGAAGAAACCACATCTAATGATATAAATTTTAGCATCAGACATAGCAAAGTACATATTCTTGTTCCAACATTTACCATGTATGCTTACCAGGTACAAGTTTTTGTCTGTTTGGGGTTTTTTGTTTTTTTTTTTTTAAGTGAGCTCCATGACCAGTGTGGAGCCCAACACAGGGCTTGAACTCATGACCCTGACATCAAGAACTGAGCTGAGGTCAACAGTCAGACACTTAACAGACTGAGCCACCCAGTTATCCCTGTTTTAGATTTTGAGCCACAGTTGTCTCATGTGTAAAAAGGGAATAACAATCCTGCCTCACTGTATGTTTTAAGTGAAAACATGTGAAATGCCTCTAGAATATACCTGCTACTTAGCACATGCTCTGCAAATAGTTTCCTAGCAACCTTCTTTACTGGCATAGTGCTAGAAGCATAGTAGGTGTTCAGTACATGCTGTCGCCTGATAAATACATTTATGTGGGGGAGCTGAAGGGATCTAGGAAACAACATTCGTCTTTCTCACCCAAGTTCTACACCAGTTGAAGAACAAGACAAAGGAATGAAGTTCATGGAGGCCAAAACACCTTGATTAGTGTTAAGAAGATGATATTGTACAAGTCAGTTCATACGTTTAGGGCAGGTGGGCTTAGACTGCACTGGGACTGAACCCCACGATCAGGTGCATATACTCACTCTTCCACAGGCTAGAGTACAGAACCACAGGCCTGCCAGGCTGAAGCCACAGTATAGTCCATACAGGAGGCAGGAGGAAGGGACTGGCCCATTTGTGCCCAGTCTCTTTTCAAAGCTCATTGATCAGGTAACTCTTCCCTCCTTTCTAGTGGATGCACAAAGAGTGGACGACCATTTAGAAATATCCAGGAAAAAGCTTTCTCATGGGGGCCATGAGGGCAGAGATAAGTTTGCAACCCAAGAGCAAGAATGACTTCATGAATGCCTGCATCCTTCCATTCGCCCTGTGTCTCCATGCAACAACCTGGACTCAAGGTATCCAGATCCCATCCCACCCTCCTTCACCAACCCTCTCACTTGGGAGACTTGCAGGAATTAATGTGGGAATTCAGACTACGCTTGTGAGGCCTGACTCTGACCTTGTGATTCTGTCACTGTCTTTACCTTCAGTCCTCCTAACCAAGTCCTCACTCCACGTTTGATTTTGCGTAATTGGGACCCTGCTCTATTCCAATGACTAAGACCTTTTCCTGCTCCTTTTTATGGCAGCCCAATCTCCCTAAACTGGGGCCATGCTTGCTGATGTGAAGCCTTCCTGATGCTAATGTTTCCCCAACCAAGGTTGTTAAGCCTAGAAAGCATGCTCTCTAGAGAAATGAATCAAAGCCCAAAGAATAGAGGGATTTAAATGATCAGAGAGCTGTGTGCTGGAACTCAGGCTTTCTGGCATCCAGGTCAATGTTATTTTGAATCACTGAGTGAGAAGTAAATGGGACAGAAGTTTGGGCCTCATTCTCACCATTTGTGCAGCCTGATAACAGAATTTCATCAAATGCTGGGTGATGTCATCAGATATGAATATTGACCAAGCAGGAGCCTTCTTAATAAAAGAAGGGCCACTGAGGACACTAAAAGACACTACAATCTAATAGAAGAAACCTGGCACTCAGTTATTCATTCACACATTGAATAAATATGGAGTGCTGTATGTACCAGGCACTTTTGTAGGTACAGCTCAAGTAACAAATGCGAGACCAGACAAAATCCTGCCCTCATGGAGTCTCTGTCTTTTCAGGGGAAGACAGATAATACACCAAAAGAAGTCTAGCATGCTGTAATATATAATCAGCAGGGAATTATAAATGGGGGAATTCTGGGGGCAGGGGTGGTTATTTTATTTATTTAATTTTATTCAGGTATTGCTAGCATGCAGTATATGTTAGTTTCAGGTGTAGAATATAGTGATTCAACACTTCCATATATCCCCGGTGCTCATCATGACAAGTGTGCTCCTTGATCTTCATCAGCTATTTCAAAGGGTGGTTATTTTGGATAGACTAAACAAGGAAGGACTCGGTGACATGCTGACATCTGGACAGAGACCTCAAGGTGCTGATGGAGCAAACTCTGCAGATTCCAGGGAGAGGAGGGTTCTAGCAGGAACAAGAGCATAAGCTTGGAGGCAAGGGTGCTTGGTGTGTTTCAGAGGCAGGAAGAAAGCTGGCGAACCTGCAAGAGTGACAGAAGACTAGGTTAACATGACTTTAGGTTATGTATATATAACCTGGGAGTGGGAGGAGATGGGACAACATAGGAGCATCATGGTTTCACACCAAGCAGGGAGCAGCCAAAGCAAAGTACTAGGTATGCTCTCAAAAAAAAAAAAAGTCCTGAACAGGAATTAGGAGACTCTGTGACTGTGTAGTTTTATGATCTTGGGAAGGTCATTCTCTCTCTCTGGAACTCAGCTTCCTCTTTAAAATAAGCAATTATAGGGTGTCCCAGTGGCTCAGTCAGTTGGGCATATGACTCTTTATTTTGGCTCAAGTCATGATTCAGGGTTGTGAGATTGAACCCCTCATTGAGCTCAACACTGGGCATGAAGCTTACTTGGGATTCTCTCTCTCCCAATCTCTGTCCCTCCGCCACTCCAAAAATACATAAATAAGCATTTATACAATAACATCTATAAGTTCCTCTCAAATTATGAACTTCTAAAACTCAATACCTTTACCATTCCTTCTCAGGCAAAGAGGGAAACAAGGACAGGAAGAGACCAAGCATCAGGGAAAGCATCCTCAAATGTTTTGCAGTTTCTTAGAAATACATAAGTAGAATTCAAGCTCTGAAAACAAATTAATACCCATCCCCCCACCCCTGGCTCCAACCACTGCCTGAGGGATCCCAGAATATTAAAACCAGTATGTGTTACCCCTTGGGTTTATTTTTTAATTTCTGAATGCAAATATTTGAAGGGAGAGCTTGTGTCGGTGGAGGAGGGCAGGACCATTAATTGACATTGAAAGGGAAAATTCTAGGTAGAATCACTTGAGCTTCAATTACCCCCATATGGCAGACCCCCAAATCTTCACTTCTATCCAGACTCCATTCCACACTACCTCCATTTACACTTGAGAGGCTACAGGGCCTTCACACACACAACGTCCAAAGTACAGCCATGCCCTAACCCCCACCACATTCAGTTAAACTTTGTCTCTCCACATGCTGTGTTTCCCACCTGGTAGATGACACATTTGTTCTCCTGGTTGTCTCAGTTACAAGCTCACAGCCTGAGTAAGAAGCTAGAAGTCAGGAATTTCTAGATGCTTCCACCTTCAACCTCAGATCCATTTGTTCAACAAATATCTAGTAAGCATACACTGTGTTTCAGGAATCACGCTGGAAGTCACAGGAAGTGGCAAGAAAAACAGTTATTTCATGGATATCCTGGGATGAAGCTAAAGATAAGGAATGTGGTGCTCATGGTTTGGGAACCTCAGAAGACACAATGGAATGATTTGAAGAATTGAGTTGGGAGGGGATGGGGGAGAATGAAATACTGCATGAGCCAGCGAGGGTATAGAAGTTCATTGTATGTATCATGGAGGAGAAGATAGGTTTGGACTTTTCCAGGGGGCAGAGGTAGGAAAGAAAATGAATTCTGAGCATCTCATAGAAGACAGTGTCCAGGCTTCCCCCTGCTCTGAGACCTTAAGATCTAATCTAGAAACTTCACAAGAGGAGTAAGGCAGCATCCTATTTGGCTACATTCTCAGGCAACTCTCTGGTGAACCTATCATCAAATCTGCCTCCTACAACTTCCAAATCTCTCCACTTCTCTCCAGAACAACTACTCTACTCCAAATCATATCAACACGTGTCTATGTGGGGTTCAGGACAGGCTGCTCCCAAATATGCCACACTGACATATTGATTATTTTGAATTAAAGTTACTCAAGTAGCAGCTAGTACAAGAAGGACACATCGACCTTCCTTTGTCCTCCTAAAAGCAGAAAACAAGTTTTCCATGAGGAAGGTGCCCTCCCTGTATCAGGAGAGAGAGAGGGAGAGATGTTCTTATCATCAGAGACAGGGAATTTAGGACCAAATAGGCTGTGTAAGCAAAACTTGTTACTTCCTCACTAATTTGCTACTCCGAGCCCAAACTTCTTTGTCCTGTCGATTCTTCACAGATGTATTGTTCCTCTGGTAGGTATAAAAGCTGCCTACTTTGGTCATTTCTTTGAATCTCGGGTTTCTATGCGCCCATGTCAGTATATTTGCACTCAAGTTATTCTCATGGGACTGTGCTTTTAAACCTATGTCTCCTTGACATTTCTACTAGTCCTTCATATTAGTCCCTTTTACTCGTCCTTCAAGTATCCACTGTGACACCATTTCTTCCAGAAAGCATCCCTTATAGGTGACATGCTCTGTGTTTCCCTTGTCATAATAATTGTCATCCTGTATCCTAAGTGTCCATCGATCCCTTCTTTACCTACTGTTACATTATGAGAACCTTAACATTCTTGATGCCTAAAAATGTCTTATTCACTATTGAATAGCTGATCCCTAACACAAGACCTGGTGACATCAGATATGTTCAATAGTTACATGTTATATTTGCTCAGTGAATGATGGGATGGGGCTGTCACTGATGGTCACAAAAGTGGCATTGGAAATTATACTAATATGTAAATTATATCAATCTTCTTTTAACCCTAACATCTTTATTCATAATCTAGATGAATTTGGTTAAGCTTTGAACCTTAATTTTCTTGTCTAGAACAAGGGCACAACATTATGTAAAGTAGGGTCAGCATGAAGATTTAATGAGATAATATGTATTAAGCATTTTGCAATAATTACTGTTCAAAATCAGCCAGATTTAAATTAAATTTTTTTTATTTATTTCTTAATTTAAACGTAATTAGCCAAGTTATAATACATCATTAGTTTTTGATATAATATTCAGTGATTTATTAGTTGAGTATAACACCCAGTGCTGATCATATCTAATGCCCTCTTTAGTGTCCTTCACCTAGTGCCATATTCTTAACTCTGAGATCTTTCAGATTTCATGGTATCTTTTCCTAATATCTTTCCACATTTATTTTCCTATTAAAGATTGCTCTTGTTTTTTTATTACAGTCAGATTTTCCCCTAAATAACCATTTGAATCAGAGTCCTGGGAAGTGGAAAATGGGTGGTAGGTGTGATTTGCTCCTGGCATGGAGATCTGATACTAAATAAGATGAAGATAATTTTCTCTTGCCTCTTAAAATAGTTGTCACTGAGGGGTGCCTGGTGGTTCAGTGGGTTAAGCCACTGCCTTCGGCTCAGGTCATGATCCTGGAGTCCTGGGATCGAGTCTCACATCGGGCTCCCAGCTCCATGGGGAGTCTGCCTCTCCCTCTGACCTTCTCCCCTCTCATGATCTCTCTCACTCACTCTGTCTCAAATAAATAAATAAAAATCTTAAAAAAAAAATAGTTGTCACTGAGATTTCTGTCACCCTCCCCAAACCCAAACTACTCTGTTCCTCTGAGTTTTAGGAAACTGCATCTGGATCCGGGAAATGCCAGTGACATCAATGTCATCTCAGGAAGCTTAGGACAATGATGTATGACACATGAAGTCAGGCAGCCTCCGCCAGATTGATGAGGGGAAGCCTCTTCTAACACAGAGGGCACTTGGTCTGGAAGTCCCTCAGGGTTTGTTTCAAGGGCACCATAAACACAGAACAGAGGCAACCAGATAAATGACTTTGGACAGAGAGGGCGGTCCTTCCCTGGTAAAGACAGAGCAGGCCCAGCATGTGGAATCAGAGGTACTGGATGGATGGAGGAAGGCAGCATAGTGGGTTCTGAATCATCTTGAAGATTTGGCATTTATTGAAACTATGAGCGATTTTTTTTTAAGATTTTATTTATTTGACAGAGAGAAACACAGCCAGAGAGGGAACACAAGCAGGGAGAGTGAGAGAGGGAGAAGCAGGCTTCCTGCGGAGCAGGGAGCCCGAGGCGGGGCTCAACCCAGGGTCTCCAGGATCATGACCTGAGCCGAAGGCAGTCGCTTAACCAGCTGAGCCACCCAGGCGCCCCAGCTATGAGCCATTTTTAATAAGAAAGCTATAGACCCTGTAGAGGCCTTGGGAAGTGCAGATTGGGGGATAGTACCTAGAGGCAGATGGACAACATGATCTCCATCAAAGGCAACAAATGACCAAGCTTGGTAGAGAGCGTGGGAATGGAAAGCAGGGTTGGGTAGAGAGAGAAGGACAAAGAATCCACAGAGGCTGAAAACTGATTAGAGGTTGAGTTTAGAGAAATGAAGCCTGTCCAACTTAGAGAAAGATGGAACCCAAGGAAGACCAAGGTCAAGATACACATCTGCACCAGTCACTACCCTAGGAGGATGCTGCAAGTTTGAGAACCATAGGAGAGGAGGTGCTTCCACAGAGTTACATGGAACAGCAACCACACAGTGTCACAACATCCGGTCAGTCTGTTCTAAAATTCAGTCAAACCCTCAGTATCACCCCCTGTGGAAGCAAAAGGCTGATGGGATGAGCTGTGCACTTCCTCATGATTTCTCCTTGCCCAGACTTAACCATCCTGGCTGTTGAAGATGATAAATTGGCACAGGACCTGGAGGCAGCACAGAGCATGTCTGCTTTTAGGATCTCAACTTTATGTGTATAAAAGGCTCGCAGGGTGTAGGGGGGAGGGAGTTAGAAAAAGAAAAGCAGAAAGTCTAAGAAACAAAAAGCTGACATCCATTGCACTCCCTGCAGCAATGGGTCTATTTATACATCCACCACATGGGGCAGAGGCTTATCTTGTCATTTCAAACACCACTTCATCTTGACCAAGGCAGGATTATATGTGACTGCTGAAATCAGAACATCTCTCCAGGCAGCAGAACAAGAGGACTTCTAATTGTTCTGGGTATCCAAAGTTACAGCAACCATCCCAGCTTGCCCCAGTACCTGTGAAAGAGAGATCATTAGTCCCCTAGACAGAAAACACCGAGGTTTCAAAAAATGAATAAAACATCCTACAAAACAATGCCCTCATTGTGATATGGTCTGCTTGTGTTATAAAGGGGTTCAGGTCAGCCTTCGCAGATCCTGGAATGATCCCTCCATTTTTTTTAAGTATCAATAGAAATTAGGGTCTAAGTGAGAGACAAAGAGAAATGTGTGAGACCAGTATCTTGGGCCACAAAAAAAGGAGCCTAAAAATAACAATCACTGATTTGTGTACATTTCCTTTATTTATCTATCCTCAGTGTCTGGTCCCACATCTAGGACATGAATAAGTTTTGGTAGGATGAATGGGTTAATAAAGTAATAATGATCAATGTTATCCCCCTACCTGGAATGCCCTTCTCCTGTGTTGTTTTTTTTTTTTTTCAAGATTTTATTTATTTGACAGAGAGAGATCACGTAGGCAGAGAGGCAGGCAGAGAGAGAGAAAGAAGCAGGCTTCCTGCTGAGCAGAGAGCCCGATGTGGGCCTCAATCCCAGGACCCTGAGATCACGACCAGAGCCAAAGGCAGAGGCTTAACCCTCTGAGCCACCCAAGCGCCCCTCTCCTGTGTTTTTTAACTAGAAAATTCCTATTCATATTTTTGTCATATCACAAATCACATGTGAAATATCACTTCCTGGGAGAAATCTTTTCTGTCAACCAAGACGGGGAGTATCTCTCTCCATCATTATTTCTAACATGGTGTTGGTTTACTGGAGGCACCAGCAAGTCGGTTGTGTTTTATCGGTTCTCTTATTTGTCTCTGAGTAACGTAAAGTCAGAAACCATTTCTTTTTCTCTTTCTCGCTCTCCCTCTCTCAACTATCTGGTTTAATTTGGCACATAGTAGGTTCACAATACATTTGGGTTGATAAACTGCTTTGAGAGACATTAGAGAAAAAAATCCTGTCAGAGATTAATAACGGATGGCGTACAGGGACAAGGGAGAGGGAAGGGTCAATGATAAATAATCCCCAACAGTGCCTGCTTCTGCCTTGTAACACAACATTTCTTTCCTTGACATTAGTAAGTGCTCCACACATTCCTTACAAGCCCAATATAATCTGTCAGCCATGATTTCCTGCAGGAAGGCTTTCTGCCATGGAGTTGCAAATAAAAGATAAAAATGTGAACGATGTCTTCTGTATGGCAGTTGCCTTTTTTATAATCTTCCCCTGACTGTTTCTAATGCCCCAGTTTGTGGGTGGTCTTCTGGAGGAGACCAGCTTTCCTGTCATGAGTGGCAACTGGATACCCTCCCCAAAGTCAATCATTTGGTACAGCCAAGTAGATCCTATTCTAGGCTTCCCAGTTCCCTCCTAAATCAACATATATTTTTTTTTTAAGTTTATGTGCTATTAGACAGATGACCCCTCCCCTTCCATAAAGCAAGTGAATCAAGAGGCAGATTTTCTCAGCACTTTTCCCTAAGAAAAGTTGGTCACATGCATGGACTCTTTGTCTTTTCCAGGGAATACCCCTAACTCTGTCTGGATCTTCACATCAGTGTGTTCCACACTATCTTCACCCACTGGTACATTAAATGCCA
This sequence comes from Spilogale gracilis, assembly GCA_004023965.1. Taxonomy (NCBI): domain Eukaryota; kingdom Metazoa; phylum Chordata; class Mammalia; order Carnivora; family Mephitidae; genus Spilogale; species Spilogale gracilis. The sequence continues at coordinate 182,831 of PITA01000661.1, read as the reverse complement.
CACATCTAAAATCTAACTACATCCCTTCCTTTACTCTTTCAAACCAGCTTCCCGTGTGGAACCCCTTATTCTCAGGTATGATGCAGCTCTCTCCAGTCACTCAGGCTCAAAGCTAGATGATCTCCAGTCAGACTGGAGCCTTCTAATGGATTTCCTTGTCACTAGTTCTTTGCTCATCGCCTCCAGAATTATGGTCATGAAGCTCCATTTCTTTTAGTATAAATTCCAAACTACTCAGTCTGGCCTTCAATACTCTGCAAAATTGACTCTTAGTTACCACTCTAGGCTATTCCTTGAAAAACCCCCCAGGAACATTCTACTGAGTCACCATTTCCTGTTCCGGAAACAGACCCCAACCCTCAGATTTGTCATCCCAGATTGAATTGCCTTTACGGTGCTGGTTCTTATTCCAGTGTCTGGGTCACCCAAGCCCTTGTGTCTGACTCCGCTCAGAGCCCAGATGCTGGTTGCCGGTGTTGACCTTGACTTTATACTCAGAAGCTCCAAGGCCAAGCCAAGTCCACTTCCAGCAGTCACTTGGTTCCCAGGACCCAGAGCAGGGTGTGCTGCCCAGGGTCATTGTTTGTCTGCATAGAAAGTTCAGAAAGTAGCCAAGGAAGGGCATCCTGGCATCTAAAGACGAAAGTGAGATCATAAAATGAAGACAGAGTAGCAAGTCGTAAGATGAAAAGACTTGAGGGAGAGATCTCAGACACATTGTTCCATCTGAGTGAGTTAATGGGTACTCTTCCAGTGACAATTGATAGGGATCTAACTCCAGTCAGCTTGAGCCAAAAAAGCAAAGAATTAGCTCATGTTACTTAAAAATTCAGGGATATATTTGGCTCCATGTTTGGTTGAGCATAAGCATACGATGATGTCCTTTGGCATTTTTCTTTCCATAGTTAGGTTTTGTTCTTAACTGTGTTCTCCCAGGCAGGTTTTCTCCTTGTGTGAGCAGGCTCTAAGCTCCCATCCTACCAGTTCAGCAACTCGAGAGGAGAGGGCCTCTTTCACAGCAGTTGCATCAAGTTTCAGAATCATTTCTCAGTGAAATGCCTGAGACCTTATCCTTGTCCCTGAATTAATCTCTGTGGCCAGGGAGAGAAACATCCCACCAGAAAAATCAGAATACTGTAAGAAGGTGAAAATACTAGATGTGGGTAGTAAAAGCAGCAGATACCCACCATGATAAGAGAATCTACAGGATTCAGGACACAGTGCATGTTTGGAGGGCTGAGTTTGGGAATTGGGGGTGGTTCTGATCACTTGTAGATTTCATGATTGGTCTCTCTCTTTTACTTTGGTATATGTGAACAGGGTCATGGGTGATGGTCAACCAGAGAAATACACCTTCCCCACCTCCATATATGGAACACACACACACACACACACACACACACACACACACACACAAAATCTGCTTCTGAATGGAACTGCATTCTACTTAGATCAATTATTCAGAGGAAAATCTATGCACTGGTCAGCTGTGTGGGGCTACCAGTAAAACACTCTATCCTAGTCTAGGTGGAAGGATAGGAGAGTGAGACACGGTTATGAAGGAAACAGCCTCAGAAAACTTTTAAAGACAAAAGACTCTTCAATCCAGGTTGTTAAAGTGAGCCCACCAATTCACCCCATGAAACCTACTTAGCTTCCAAAAGATCAAGCTTCTCTAGGGAGTTCTCCTCACTTCAGCACCTTTGGTCTGGGTGTGACCCCTCAACTGACCACAATCTAAAACCTTCCCTGCTCTGTGCTAGGGACTGGGATCAAGAGGCCCTCTCATTCCCCCACCCCAGCCTAGGTCTTAGGTTAAACACATTCCAACATATTTCTTCAAATTCCTCTCTCTCCCACAATTACTCCCAATACCCTTATTTTAAGTTAGTTTCTCCTTCCCCCAAACTCCATAGCGTGTTTTGGAATCCCTCTGACAGCACTTATCATCATCTGTGTTTGCATTAACATTATTTATGTAATTTATGTATATGTCTGTCTTCACTGATAGACTGTGAGTTCTCAACAGGCCCAGAATAGCTCTCAATCATCTCCATATCCCCCACAGTGTCAAGTGCAGCCCTTTGCACTGAACAGATCTCCAACAAATGTTTGCCAGGTTGCTAAAACCAATCATCTTAGGTCCTTGCACAGTATTTTTCAAAAGCCTCACATTAACTATAGCACTGCTTCTAACTTTTTAAAAATCCATGTTCCTTTAAGAACTAAGATCTCACGCCTTCTGTTGGGATTGGAGGGGTCAGATAAATAATCCTTTCTCCTCTCCCCTCGTGTACTGAACCAGCTAAAACATTAGACAAGCAGTAAAACTGGCAGGGGATTAAAGCAGCTTTATTCTGATAAAATGAATTAAGAAGTAGCTAAGGTAGATGCTTCCTAATTCTTTTTGTTTGTTGGTTGGTTGGTTTTCTTTTTTCCTTTTTTTCTTTCTTTCTTTCTTTTTTTTTTTTTTTGGATGATTCCTAATTCTAAACCCTTTTAAAATGCAGAGCAGGGTAAGAGAAGAGCTATAATTTGTGTGTATTGTGGACACAGAGCTCCCAGGAGCTGAGCTGTGGATGTATGTTCTTTCTTCTCCCACATTCAACAAGCCACTTTTCTTCCTCTGAGGAGGAGAGAGAGAAGGGTAAAGACATGGTTTGAGGGTCACTGTCATGAAAATTCTCTTCAGATGGAAGGAAATATCAGGAGCAGTGAGGTTGTCTTCAACAAACACCTTCCTTCTTTAGTCTGTTCACTAAATTACAAAGTAAATAACTATTCATCACCTACTTTGTCCCAAGTACCATGCAGAACTTGAGATATGGTGGTGAACAGTGGACACAATTCCAGTGTCCAGGAGCCTTGCGGGGTGCAGTAGTAAAGCCCGAAAGCAAACGTCACCATCACTAGGGAACTACGGGTTTTAAGGAGGTGAAGAAAACAGGAATAGTGGAGACACAGGAGTGAGGAAAAGGGAAGTAGAGGTAGGAGTTCCAAAAACAGGGAACAGAACATGAAAATAACCTGAGGTTCTATGTCTATGTGGGTGTGATGGACTCCTTTCCATAGAAAAATCACATGCAAAAAGAAAAAAAAATCCTCAATACCCTGGCTATTTACCTCCAACTTCCCACTTCCCCAAACATTTCAAAACTACCTACAGAGGTTCCTGATGTACTTAGTATTGAATTTTCACATGCTCCCCTCACTCTGATTCATACTAAAATAAAAAGCAGATGATCCCTGTACCAAGTGCCATGGTGACTGGAAATAGAAAGGGGTTAAGTGACAGAAAGACAGCAATTACAGACAGAAAGCATGGCTGAAAGAGAGAGCCAGGGAGAAAAACCCAAAACCATGAGGAGTGGAAGCAGGAGTATCATCCCTAAAATAATTCTTGAGGGAAAGAGGTATTCTAAACTTGGAGATATCCTTCATAAATCCAGTCAAACTCAAACAAAACCCACTTGGAGGTTTTGGCAGTATTTTTATTTTTGCTCTGAAAAAAAAAGTCTCTGTTATCAAAATCTTAATTATCAGAAGTATCTAAACATGAGACAGCAGACGGACCAAAAAAGGCTCTGTTCTGTTTTACATTCCACTAACTCCAGCTAGTCTGGCCCTAATAGCATTTATTAGTTGGCCTCATATATGGCACCACTGTTTGGGAACCTACTTTCCCAAATCCATCAATAATACCTCCATAACAACTACAATGTTCAAAGGTAATTGATCAGGCAAACACAGATGGCAAATGTGAACAACCTCCCACCTCGCCCCCTAGCTTGCATTCTCCCATGAACACCACAGTACATCGAAATTAGAAGAAGCCTCAGAGACCATCTTGTCCTACCTCTTCACTGTACATCTAAGACAGTTCAAGGCCAGGAAATTGACATGATCTCCCCAGCACCCTGAAGCATGCCAGTGGCAGGGCTAGATTTAGCACCCAGACCTCTGCTCCTTGTTTAGTGCTTTTATACTTACTGGGTTTCAATCAGTGCAGTGGAAGCAACTTCAGAGCAGGTAATACCTAAAGAGAACCATGGTAGCTGCATCATGGATTAAAGCTGCATTTGAAGATGAGTAGTCAAATGTGCTTAGTAACAACATTCCTTTGAAATGAATTTCATCCGTAAAACTGCAGACTTCTTTGCAGGATGGTAGATTCTACTGCATTAAGGTAACTACTTGGTAGAAAGAAAAAGTCAGAAGATTTACCTAAGGGAAAAGCATGCAGATCCCCAAAGGAAAGCCAGAGTAAAATAAGCCGTCTGTGCCAAACTCCTCCCAAATTCATCAATCAGATAAGTCAGCCCTCTTCTGATTGTGGTGGAGATGGGGAACGATGACAGGTGGGATAAGAGGTCAAGAACTTATTCTAATGGGGATTCTTTCATAGAAAACAAAAAACCAGGATAAAGGTCTGCCTCCCAATATTTCAAAATGATTTTTTAAAAAATCTTAACTCATAGAGCTTAAACATTAATCCAGGATCCTGAAGATAGAGTCAACCCCTTATGAGAGAAGACCAGCGATCTATCAATCAATTCTTGCTTCTTTTCTTCATGAAGCCACTCCTTCAATACTAACCACTAATAGGAACCATTAGGGGCACCTGGGTGTCTCAGTATGGTAAGCATCTGCCTTCAGCTCAGGTCATGATCACAGGGTCTTGGGATTGAGCCTTACATCATGCTCCCTGCTCAGTGGGAAGCCTGCTTTCCCTCTCCCACTCCCCTCTGCTTGTGTTCCCTCTCTCGCTGTCTCTCTCTCTGTCATATAAATAAAATCTTAAAGAGAAATACGAACCATTATACCTAAGGGTATCCTATGGGTAACCTGTAAATATTTTGCTCCAGTATGGATCAGACAGCCATAGAATGTCAGACAGATAGTACTTAAATTAACTCCAAGACCATATTGTACCTAAAACTGAAAAATTCATCTGCTGTTCTACCCAATAATGTTTAGTCTCCTTGCTCTCAGAACTCATCAGAGGTTCTGCAATAAGATCAGATAGTGACCTAAATGATCCTTCACCTCTACAACAAGAAACTGGTGTTCACACTACTGTTCAACATAGTGTTAGAAGTCCCAGCAACAGCAATCAGACAACAGAAAGAAATAAAAGCTATCCAGCTTGGCAAAGAGGAAGTCAGATTCTCTCTCTTAGCAGATGACATGATACTCTATGTGGAAAACCCAAAAGACTCTACCCCCAAACTACTAGAACTCATACAACAATTTGGTAATGTGGCAGGATACAAAATCAATGCGCAGAAATCAGTTGCATTCTTATACACTAACAACGAAAAAAGAGAAAGGGAAATCAGAGAATCGATTCCATTTACTATAGCACCAAAAACTATAAGATACTTAGGAATAAACCTAACCAAAGAAGTCAAGGATCTGTACTCGAGGAACTACAGAACACTCATGAAAGAAATTGAAGAAAACACAAAAAGATGGAAGAGCATTCCATGCTCATGGATTGGAAGAATAAACATTGTCAAAATGTCTATACTGCCCAGAGCAATCTATACTTTCAATGCCAATCCGATCAAAATTCCACCAACATTCGTCAAAATGTTGGAACAAACAATCCTAAAATTTATATGGAACCAAAAAAGACCCCGAATCGCTAAGGAATTGCTGAAGAAGAAAAGCAAAGCTGGGGGCATCTCATTACCTGACTTCAGGTTTTACTACAAAGCTATGATTACCAAGACAGCATGGTACTGGCACAAAAACAGAGAAATAGACCAATGGAACAGAGTGGAGAGCCTACATATGGACCCACAAATCTATGGTCAAATCATCTTTGACAAAGCAGGAAAAAATATCCAGTGGAAAAAAGACAGTCTCTTCAAAAACTGGTGTTGGGAAAATTGGACAGCTACATATAGAAGAATGAAACTAGACCATTCTCTTACACCACACACAAAGGCAAACTCGAAATGGATGAAAGACCTCAATGTGAGGCAGGAATCCATCAAAATCCTGGAAGAGAACATAGGCAGCAACCTCTTTGACATCGGCCACAGCAACTTCTTTCAAGACACGTCTCCAAAGACAAAGGAGACAAAAGCGAAAATGAACTTCTGGGACTTCATCAAAATAAAAAGCTTCTGTACAGCAAAGGAAACAGTCAACAAAACAAAGAGGCAACCCACAGAATGGGAGAAGATATTTGCAAATGACACTACAGACAAAGGGCTGG
>PITA01000661.1:147751-176505 GCA_004023965.1 Spilogale gracilis | reverse complement strand
TGGCTAACAGACACATGAAAAAATGTTCAGCGTCACTAGCTATCAGGGAAACTCAAATCAAAACCACACTGAGATACCACCTTACACCAGTCAGAATGGCCAAAATTAACAAGATGGAAAACAACAAGTGTTGGAGAGGCTGCAGAGAAAGGGGAACCCTCTTACACTGTTGGTGGGAATGTAAACTGGTGCAGCTGCTTTGGAAAACAGTGTGGAGATTCCTTAAAAAATTAAAAATAGAGCTACCCTATGACCCTGCAATCGCACTACTGGGCATTTACCCCAAAGATACAGATGTAGTAAAAAGAAGGGCCATATGTACCCCAATGTTCATCGCAGCAATGGCCACAATCGCCAAACTGTGGAAAGAGCCAAGGTGCCCATCAACAGATGAATGGATAAAGAAGATGTGGTACATAGATACAAGGGAATACTATGCCTCCATCAGAAAGGATGAATATCCAACTTTTGTAGCAACATGGACTGGACTGGAAGAGATTATGCTGAGTGAAATAAGCCAAGAAGAGAAAGTCAAATATCACATGGTTTCACTTACTTGCGGTGCCTGAGGGGTAACCTGGAGGACAGTGGGAGAAGGAAAGTAAATGGGAACTAGGGTAATCTAGGGAGGGAAATGAAACAACAGAGACTTTGGACACAGAAACAAACTGAGGGACTTGGAGGGAGGGGCGTAGAGGGATGGGAGAGCCTGGTGGTGGGTACTGGGGACACCTAAAGTGTGGTGCACTGGGTGTGTGGGGAATGGGGAATGAATCTTGGAACACTGGAAAAAAAAATTTTAGTAACAATAAAAAAAAATTAATAAATTAATTAAAAAAAAAGAAACTGGTGTTCAAAGATCAAGTATCCTTGCAGGCTGAAGTTCAAAGGAATTAATTACTAAAATGAAGTACTGTCATTTTAATAAAGTTCAAAGTTCAAAATATATTTTTAAAGATTTTATTTATTTATTTGACAGAGAGAAACACAGCTAGAGAGGGAACACATGCAGGGGGCGTGAGAGAGGGAGAAGCAGGCTTCCTGCTGAGCAGGGAACCCAATGCAGGGCTCCATCCCAGGACCCTGGGATCATGACCTGAGCCAAAGAAAGACACTTAACAACTGAGCCACCCAGGTGCTCTGAAAGTCCAAAATGTTTTAAGTAAAATCCAAATAAACTGAAATACTTCCTCATTTCTTATTTTTCACCACCTTTCTCAGGACTCTTGATGTGTGGAGAAGGGAGGGATTCCTTTAGCATCGACAGTGTGGGCTCTTTTATTGTAAGTGTATTTCTGTCAGGGTCTCAAAACTTGTGTAACTCTAATCCCAAATCTCTCATAAGCACTCCTTTATAAGGAATCCAAAGACTTAATAAGGATGAAAATATTATTTTAGCACCCGTATCACACCCATAAAATTTAGAAAGCATCAATCTCTAGTTTCTAAGTTGCTTAATTTTCTTCTGGTTATTTAATTGCCCCAGGGGATAGCAAAGACTCAGAGAAGCATGGGCAGCAGTTTCATAGGGAGGTGGGTCAATCCATTAAAGCTGCCCAGAGTCTATGACCTTGAACTCAAAAACTCATTTAGGAGAAATCTTCCATCAAGTGTTAATGGCACATTTTTCCGTTACAAACAGTAGGGGGAGGGGTTACAAGTCCCACCAATCTGTACAACCCACCTTCTTAAAAGTCTGCATTTATGAAACTCCTGTCTTCTACCAAAGTATAATAATACCCACTGGAAGAAGCTCTTCTTCATTCAGACCCTCTTCAGATGCCCTTGATTCCCTTGTCCACGTTGAACTCAGTGTTTGACACCCCAGACGGATCTGGTATCACAACCTCTAAATCGTCTTTGTGAACAAGCATTTTCATTTCTGAGCTGGTGATTCTTACTCCTTGCTCTGGAATTCCTTAGGTCTTAAGAAATCTGTATCCTTGAGGTGCCTGGGCGGTTCAGTTGCTTAAGCGACTGCCTTCAACTCATGGCATGATCCCGGAGTCCTGGGATCGAGCCCCATATTGGGCTCCCTGCTCGGCAAGAAACCTACTTCTCCCTCTCTCACTCCCCCTGCTTGTGTTCCCTCTCTGGCTGTGTTTCTCTCTGTCAAATAAATAAAATCTTTAAAAAAAAAAAAGAAAAAGAAAGAAAGAAATCTGTATCCTTGGTTTCTCCTTATCCAAACATTTGTTTTAGTTCAATAATCACCTTCAACACCTTCAACATAGTTCAGAACCATGGTTTCCACTGATGCTTCAGAAATGTTTGTTCGGAGGACCTAAGGAGGACCACCACCTCTGCCATGGGACCCTCAAGCCAAGCTTAGCTCAGCCTGAATGATCCTGGTCTTGAATAATATTTCATTCTGCTGCATCCTCTTACAGCAGCAGACTATGTGTGTGGTGTTTCTGAGGAGTCTTTTCTCTCTGTTTCTGTCGTCGATTCTCAGATGAATGCTCAGCTGAGTTTCGAACTATTTAATCTGCTTTGTAGCTTGGCCACTTTCCTTCTCCAAAGGTAACATCCTGCCACTTACTGAAACTGAATTCCTTTCTTCTTTCCTTTGGATTTTTTTTCTCTGCTTTCTGGCCAAGATATGTATTCATCCAATACCACCCTTTAAATATTACCTCATATAGTTTCTTATAATAGGAGATATGAAATTAATAATTTCTGGGTCTGCAGAAAGCCTCTAACATAACAAATCTTGTCCATTATCATTTCCTGAGTTAAATCATACCACCCAGCACATACCACCCATCAGTATGTATCCCACCCAGGCTCGATTTTAGCTATTCATGACTCTGCTTAGATTCCCTTTAGTATGTGCTGTGTCATGTAAAATTCAAAAACAGTCCCCAGGTGGGGTGCCTGCCTGGTTAGGGAGTGGAGTGTGTGATTCTTGACCTCAGGGTTGTGAGTTCTAACCCCATGTTGGGTATATAGACTGGATACATAAATAAGTAAGTAAATAAATCAATAAATAAATCTTTAAAGGAAAAAAAAGCAGTCCCCAGATCCCCAGATATCATACCCTAATCCCTGGGACTATGGATATGATATCACACTGCTGATTAATGTTGCACTGCACGGCAAAGGTTTTCTGAAGATATAATTAATGTTACTCATCAGTTGACACTGAGTTAATCAAAATAAAGATTATCTATACTATCATGTGATTATTCTAATCACTTAAATGCAGAGAGTTAGCTAGGGATGGTAGACTTAGAATCCTAAATCAAGAAATATACCAAACATGTTTCCTAATGGTTTCGACAACAGCTGCCAGCCCACCTGTAACATCCATGTCACCATGAAATTGATCCAAAAGTTCTTTTTGAGTGTATCCTATTGATTTATCTTGTCTAAGTTTTTTGAATCATTTACATGTCTCTGCTAGTCTTCACGGGACGTTTCCTGGTGCCTATTCTTTATATGGTCACCTTCAGTGATCTCCAGCATGCTGGCACATTCATTCCAGGCTGCCTTCCAAGATTTTGCCTCTTTCTCTCTATTATATTTCTTTGTACACCTGTCACATTTTCTGATGTAATAACAACTAAAATGGCTTCTTTTCTAATGCCCTCTTTTAGAGCAATTACACCTAGATGCAGCTACTTTTACCTTTTATATCTGTTTATAATAGCCATTAATGTCTCATTTCCCTTTTGTATCTGCCTGAATGTTCCCCTAAGATGTTAACATTGTTCCTAAGGAGCTGTCTATCTGCTTTAATGCAGTTTCCTGTGCTTGATTTTTGTTCTTCCACTGCTCTCGTTGAGATGAGAAGACTAAAGCAGGCTACTTAAGATATTCAACTTCCTCCTTGGTTTCCCAAATAAAGTTATTTTTAGATTCCAAATATTCCAGGCATATATAATCTTTTTAATTGCCTTCCTAAGCTCTGGATTTTTACTAATTCCCTCCAAGAGAAGAGCTTATTTTTCTTTACAATAAGATTCTCCTTTCATTTTACCGATTTGCTAATAAAGTCTACCACCTCTCCATGCATAAAGCCACAGGTTTTGGTCTTGAGATACTGAAGCTCTGGTCAGAACCTCAAGACGAACAAACTTAAGACTGTGTGGTGGAGAGTAACTCTCTAGAACATGTCGACAGGCTGGTGTTTACAAGGTATTAGGACTCTGCGCTCTTCCCTTCAACCCTGGAGTAGCAGAGAACTTAGGGCAGCAAGTTCAATGGTGCTACCTAGCCTGCAATAACATTTTAAAGTGAAATTTTTACTCGTTAGGGTGTATAATCTGTGTAGAATGTAAGTGTCTTTGCAGTTTAAAATGACCGCTTACAGACCTGATGCTTGGCTGAGGACCTCAGGAAAAGCAGAAATTATGTGCCATTTATCAAGACCAAAAATTCTAGTGTCTGCGTCAGCCTGGTTCGAGATCCTAACGCTAGTCCTACATGTGTGATTTAAGATCTAGTTACAACAGCCCCCAAATAAAGACTAAATGGCCAGTGTACTTTGAAGTCTGTCCTTGACTGTAGAAAAAGCCTCCGGAAGGTCAACTGCTCAAGTGTAAAACCAAAACCATCCCCACAGTACAACACAACCCAATGCAAACTAGTCAAAATCTCCACTGGCACCGTGATCCAGAACCCTGCACCCAAAGCCATGTCCCTGGCCAACAAACCTTCTATCTCAACACCTTTAATTTTGCCTCCAAAATATCATTTCCTATCTGTGGTTCAAGATCATCTTCTTTTACCAAATGACAGGATTTTTTAGTTGATAAGTAACATATCACTCTTTTGTAATCATGGAAACCAGTGAGATATGAGCTCAAGATTAGAGAGACGGAGACCAGGATATCACCTTCGTTACCAGTAGAGGGCCTATTTATTGACATGGTTTCCACATATGACCAATGGGCTCATTGATACCCTCTAAACTGAACTTACCTACAAGACCCTATCTCCCCCTTTGTCACATTAAGACCACCCCACTCACACTGGTGCATAATGGAGAGCATGGATCAGAAGCTTCCTCTTGACAGGCAAGAGTCAAAGTCCTAAAAGAGCCAAAAAGAGCCAGGATGGACTATGAATGAGCAATTCACCAATCCATTCAATTTTTTTTTTTTTTTTTCCTGAGGCTGGAGATGGAGAAAGATGTCAGGATGTTACTCTATATGAAGTGCTTTCTATGTGAAAATGAAGCCAAGGGGGAAGGATATTTGCCTCCAAAAAGAATGATATCATTTTAGAGTGTTTCAAAAGAAATTAAATAATCATATAGATAGAATTGTGCTTATTACTGAATGAAGAATGAAGAAACCATCTAGCCATTCATTCATTGACTTAAGCAAGAATTACTGAAAGCAAACAATATGGAAGACCTCATACAATTCTCTCTTCTTCAACTGAGGAAGCACAGGACTAGGGAACTAAAGCAATTTGATGTCACCCAACACATCAGGGATAGAACTTAGACTCAACCCCGGTCTTGCAGGCATCATGACAGGAACAGACTAAAATGCCTCATCAGAGGGACTGCACCCAGTATGATGATCCACCTCCTCAGGGTCATTGACAACTGCTGTGACCCAGAAGAAAGAAGTCAGAAGAGTAAGGGACAGGGTGGAATATATGTCATGTGAGAAGTGGAAGGAAGGAAGCTGTGGTGGAAACATTCTTCCCCTGGTGTCAGATGACCTGTTTTCAAGACACGGATTCAGTCATGTGGAGTTGATACAACACTGAACAGGTCTTCCTGAGCCTCCATCCTCTTCTCCATAAACTGCAGATGACATTAGCATTGTTCTCATTGTCCTAGAACTGAAATGAGAACTATATGTGATCATGGACCAGGGTGGTTTATGTAAAGCTGATGTAAATATTTTTTTTTATTAAAAGCTAATGGAGCTTAAAGTGTTTAGCAGAGGCAAAATAAGACTGAGTTGAGGGTTATTTGAGGTACTCTTATGACAAAATAAAAGAAGGGAACTCACTAGCCATCTAGTTTCTTAGACACTTTCCTAAGTCTTCCCTCTTTCTCTGCTTCACACTACCAATCTGTACATTCTAGAACACAGCACAGCTTGGAAGGAAGATCAAGGAGATTGATCATGACCTGTGATCAAACTTGAGTCTGCCTGGTTGGCTCAAAGCACAGCTAAATTTCCATCACTGGGATGAAGAGCAAAATGGTTGGGGGGTGCGGCCTCCTTGACTTTGCACCTGGATCTGCCCTTAGGAGCCATGGGACATAGGCAAGGTAATTAATCTCTGTGTCTCCTGATCTTCATTTGTAAAATGGAAATAATCACAGGCCCACTTTGTCAGGTCTACGCAAGAGCACATGAGATACTGCATGAGGGTACTTGAGAATGCATGGCAATAAATACCACTATTATTGCGAAACACTTCGTCAGAAGAGAGATTGGACCAGGTGGCATTCTGTTTCTCTTCCAAGTCTCTGATTCTAGGTACACTTTTCTTCCCCCTACCCTATGTGTATCATCAGGCAAATCCTCCCGGAGGCATCCTGGAGCTCAGCCAAGTAACTCGATCAACACGGATTTTGATTATAGCAAAAGGAATTTGGAAAAGAACATCAAAGTACTAGGTACAAAACTGATTTTTGGAAATAAGTGCACTAAAGCCAGGTCTGAGAATCTGTGGTCTATTTCATATATTTAGGGATTATTCTACCTTTTCTTTTAGACAGATCAAACATTTATTGCCCGTGGAAAGAGGTCTTGGTGCCAGGAAGCTCATCCTGAAGCACACCAGACAGCATATGCTATCACATCCTGGTGGTGGAGATAAACCTCACTGGGGGTGTGAGGTGGGGACAAGTCTCGACACGAAGTTTTGACAGGGAATAAAAATGAGAGAGGTGATCTCTTTTCCAAGTTCCATGGGGATTGAGTGAAATAATGAGAAAAATCAGTGTTTCCCCTGAGCTGCACACTACTCAATATTAACATGGTTACAAGTTAATTAGCAGTAACTTCCTCTTTAAGATGCTAAGTATTTTTATTATTAAAACCAATAATCACAGCGATGGAGAGGTGCACCATGACCACCCTTACAGAATATTGATGGAAGTGTATATCTTTTTGGAAGGTAACAAAGTCCTATATATGAACCTCCCTAAAAGTATTTTAACTTCTAAATCTTATTTCTAAATAAATAATAATGCACGGGAAGAAATATCAGGGTATACAATCAAAACAGCCTGGTGTGTGACAGCCAAAGCAGGCAACAATGGGAAAAGAAATGTTCAGAAATGTGATACCGGTGAAATAAATGAAGGCACATCAATAAGAAGGAAGAGCATGTAGTTATTAGATGGATGATCTATGAAAAAGTAATGATACAAGAAGTCATTATGAGCCCTTGTTCAGTGAAATGAGTAGGTTATTAAGGAATGTGAGCTGCACAACCATGATGGTGTATATTCATCTATACAGAAAAAAACAGAAGCCTAGAAGGATGGATGCACAACTAAAAGAACATAGTGGTCATTAGGGAGAAGTGGGATTCAGACAGTTAGGTCTTTCTTCATGCTTGCATGTGCGGTCTAAATTATTTCAACAAATTTCACAAGTACCACTCCACAACAAGCAAAAAAATATCAATAACCAATTTTTATAAAGGCTGATCAACAACTACATTTTATGGACAAAGGGGAGACAGTGTGGATTTGCAGGAGAAGATGGGCATACATCATCCCAGTAGACTGCAAGAGCCAACTGAGCCATCCTCATGTTTTAACTGCATCTCTGTCCCTCGTGTGATAGGACACAGGGTTCTGAAGTTGGAGCTAGTAACCAGAAGCCCCAAATCATCTCCACCACTTGCTCACTCTTTGATCTTAATCTCGCTAAGCTTCAATTTCCTTACTTGTAAAATGAAGATCAATATTTCCAAGCTTTGCTTGTGAGGACTCACTGAAGGTAAATCTTGAAGCACCTGGACAGGACCTGCTCACCATTGGACGGCAACCCATGCAAACTGTTTTACTTCGCTCACCAATCTAAACAGTGGGTTGTGATGACATTCAGTGAGGTATGGCTGGAAATGAAAGTGTGTGGTGGAGGACCTAGAAAGCGAGCACCCACGAGAGTTTAGCAATAATAGTGGCATTTACACCATGCGCTCTCAAGCAGGTTGTATCTGCTCAGGCCTCTGCTCCCTGCTGCCTTTATAGGACATAAGGCAGCAGCACCAAATAGCACTCCAGGGGGGTTGCTACCTCTCTGCCAGAGGCAAAGGGAGAGGTGGGGAGGCTGCCATTGTGCCTGCTGGCTCCAGGGAGACACCACTTAGTCTGTGCTGCAGAGACGGAGAGGCAGACTTTTCACTGGGCCACTCCACATGTGCCAGCTCTTCTGCACTTGGGCAATCCAAGGCCATGGTCCGAGCAACCTGAAAGCTGCTACAAGAAAGCTTGACCGGGCTTGTCAGCAGCAGCAGAAAGCTGACTTCTGATTCACTTCTGTCTTCCAAATTTCTTGGGAGCACAAGCACCCTGGAGGAAACTCAATTTAGCTAAACCCTACCTAAAAGGGAGTTGAGGAAATACAATTTATAGATTTATAAAATATATATATATATATATATATATATATATATATATATATATAAAAGTATACTAGGGAAGGTTGGAAGGAGGTTGAGGGCTGACCGGCTGACCTCCTACAGGCGCTGGATTGAGGTGAACTTGCCATGAACCCTGTTTTTATAGAACCCTGCATATCACAAATACACATAAAAAGAAAATATATTAAAGTGAAATGTGTGCACCCTTGTCTCTTGGGATCTGATACTCAGCAACCACACCGCACAACCCATAAACTCAAACATTAGCTGTTGTGTCTAACACGACTCAGGACTCATGGGAATATTTCTCTTATCATATATTCTTGAAATGAGAGATGCCAGGGAGATTTGTGAATGGAGGTAGACGCGACTTTGCAGGAAGGGCACAGGGGTGAAAATGCCAAAGGAAGGCAAAAGATAAATTAAGCATGTCAATTTTTCCCCTCATGAATGCAATAGTGTTTGGTCATAATCAAGCGCCGGTTTCCCAAGAATGCCAAACATCCATTTTGGGGGAATCTCTTTGTACTCCAATGTATGGTTTCACAAATACTCAGAATTAGCTGAGTATTCAAAGTGATTGCACACGTCAACGGAGAAACATTTTTCAACATTAAACAATGCACCTCCTGCCTAAAATTGTGTATTCTTAAGCTTACAGGTAACATGCACAGACCATTATCCTAATATTTTATATTAACTTGAGGGGCACCGGATGCAAATATTCTATTTTCATACATATATTTAATGAAATCTAATCACATTTAAAAATAAATAACCACATTTAAATAATTTTGATGAAAATTCTTGATACTAATTAATTTTAATTATATTTTCCTCTTTAATTTTAAGAGGCAACCTGAATATTTTGTAAAACAACATTTTAGAAACATGCAAAATAATGTTAACTTCTCAAATGTGTACAGTTTATGGAAATGTAATTTACATTTGAGCTTGCATTTAGCTTACATTTTCTGGAAACGTACTCTAATTTTGTACTTTGAATAGAACTCTATTTCATATTTTAATCCTATAATGTATTTTTGTCAAAGAACACAAATAACATGAACATTTTTATTATAAAAGCATAAAGAATTATTTAGCTGAAATGAAGTCAAGGAAAATAAATTTCATGGAAGAAGCATATATTTATTTATGAATTATGAATCTCAACTTTGATAGTCAATCAAAAGGGTCCCTAGACAAGAGCAATGATAATTTACTTCTGTTGCTGGCTGATATTTTGCTGACTTCCACTCTTTGTTCTACTTCCTTCTTTGGAGTCATGGAAAAGACACCCATGTTTCACTAAACCCAGCAGGACCTCTGATGTTGCAAGAAAGTGATGCGAGCTCCAGAATCTTCTCTTCCCCAGGTCTGATTCAGGCTCTACATATACCTACCATCCATTGTCCGGTAGGTCACTTCACTGCCATTCACAGTGAAAAGCTCTCAAGCACCGTAAGAGACACTGAACTCTAAGAACAAAGGAAGAGTTGCTGGACCGGATGGGGGGAGGGGCTGTACTGGGTGATGCATTAAAGAGGGCACTTGATGGAAAGAGCTCCGGGTAATAAAGGCAACTGATGAATCACTAAACTCTACCTCTGAAGCTAATAATACATTATATGTTAATTAACTGGATTTAAATAAAATAAAAAAAAATTTTAAAAAAGAAGCCTTCGGTGAGCACCTACTATGCCCTGGACATTGTACTAAGCCTGAGCATATAGACATAAAAACACATGGCTCTTACTATAAAGACATCATATTCAGCTAAGAAAATCCTGGGCAATCTCCATTGTTTTTTGATAGCTATTCCTTTTAAACTAAATGGCAGGTCTTGGCATAAGAATACCCTAGATATTTCCCTCTTATTCATTCTAGTGTTAAGCAGTCTTTATCAAAATATTGTTATTTTTATGTTAAAATAAGATAAAAATAATTTATATTTAATAATGTTAAATAATGCTCAACAGTGTTAAGTAAGTATTGTTAAATTAGCAATCTTCTTGTTGTAAAATATTGTCAGTGGTATGTCAGGGGAGTAGGGATTCTAAAATGGACAAAACAGGGTCCCAATCTTAAGCAGTTCAAGGATAAATGCTGCAGAAATAGACACAAATACAAAGTAGTAAGTTCAATGGCAGAGGCCAGTATATGATGCTATGAGCATTTTCTCACAACTCACAACTCCTTTCATCTTATTCCATGTTATCCTCAAGCTACTGACCACAGAACTAACTTACTTATATTTACTCTTACCACTTTCTCGCCTCCCGGAAATGCCTCAGTCCTCTGAAGCCCAACATCTAGGCTTCAGTGGATGGAGGGATCTAGCCCACCCTCCACCTACCAGGCCCCAACCAAGGTCACCAATGAACTCCTTGCCAGAAACCCAATGAGCACTTTCATTCTTTGCCTTAATTTGCATGAACTTGGGCCTCCTTCTGAAATAACTTTTTCCATTTGTTTCCCTGATACCACATCCTTCTGGTGGTTTCTCCAAGCTTTCTGGCTAACCTTTGTCAGACCTTTTTATGATTTCCTGTTATTCTGCTCATCTCTCAAACCTCAGTCCCAGATAGGTCTCCCACATGTGTGAATCATAAATGTGCTTGATGATCGCCACCATAAATATGCTGATTGTGACCAAAAAACACACCGAGTGGTTACGACCTTAAGTATACTGGATACGGAGAAACTGGTATCTGACCAAAACCTTTCTCCTGAGTTATGACATATACATCCACTGCCAACTCAGTACCTCTTGGATGTTGCTCAGGCCCTTTAAACTCAGGCTAAATGAATGAACCATTTTCTGCCCTAATGTGTCCTTTTTTAGTGAAGGAAGATGCCATCTACCAGGATCCAGATGCCAGCTTGATCTTTTTAGTCTCTTACATATATTCGGTCACCAACAACTATCAATCAAAAAAAAAGCCCACACACCTTTTTATTATTGAAGCCCAGTTAACATCTGAGTTAGTTTCAGGTATACAATGTATCGATTTGATAACTCTATACATTACTCAAGGCTCACCACAATGAGTGTAGCCACCATATACAACATTATTACAGTAGTATCAACTATATTCCTTATGCTGCACTTTCCAGCTCCGTGATTTATTTATTTTATGACTGGAAGTCTGTACCTCTTAACCCTCCATCTATTTTGCCCATCTCCCCAGCCACCTTCCCTCTGGCAGGAGTTAGCAATTTCTACTCTTAAAAATGTCAACTCTCCACTCTGCTGCTACTGCCTTTGGTCAGACTACCAACCTCCTGTCTCATGCAGTAACACACTGGTCCACCGAACCCTGATCTCCCTACCTCGAGCTGGTTTTATACCCTTCCAAATGATCCTCCATAGGTGGTTAGAGCTATTTTCCAAAAGTGCAAATCTCACCATGTCACCTTATTGATTAAAGCTTCTTAATGACTTCCATTGTCCTGCAGCAAAAAAAGAACAAAGTATGTTGGGAAATAATAAGAAATTGGGTACTGCAAGAACATAAAGTTCAACGAGAGGATAGTCAAACTGATAGAATATGCTAAGGACAAACTGAGCTGGAATAAGGAGGCTGTCCTTATTCTGGAGCATTAATCTCCAAGGGCACGAAAACAGGACTGAAATAAACCAGAATAGATGTTCTAGAATGTTAGCTCACATTTTCACCCAGAACCTATAGAATTGGAGAAAATTACATTTGTTCCACTCTCACCAATGAAATAGTGTTCTAGAGGAGAAATGAAAAACACTTCTTACTGATATTTTCTGTTTTATCTGTTTAGAAATTTTACAGCATAGCCCTGAAAATTGCTTTGTGCAACTAGAGGCAGGACCCCCAGTGCCTCACTAGCCCGATGACAGTGACTCGGAGCTGTTTTAGCCACCAGGCTGAAAGCAACTACCACATGGGGCTTTGCAGTGTTGATAGAACTCGTGCAGCTTCTGTCACTAGAGAGGTGAGAATAACATCAAGTCTTAATAAGATAGAAACTATGTGCTTGCTATATGAGTCTATTGATATCAAAGTCCAAACCAGAGAAATATGAAGTCAGAAATTTGCTTAGACCTGGGAGGCAGGCATATAGGGAGAAGGTAGGTGCCATCTAAAGGGTATGGAGTCTCTTTCTGAGCTGAAGAAATGTTATAAAATTGACTGTGGGGATGCCTGGATGGCTCAGTTGGTTAAGGGTCTAAGCATCTGCCTCCTGCTCAGGTCATAATCCCAGGGTCCTGCATTGGGCTTCATGCTCAGTGGAGAGCCTGCTTCTCTCTCTCTCCTTCTGTCCCCCCAGCTCCTGCTCTCTCTCACTCTCTCTCTATCTCAAATAAATAAATAAATTCTTTTTTAAAATCGACTGTGGTTATGATTGTACCATTCTGTGAATAGACAAAACACCACTGAATACTTTAAAATGAGTGAATTGTACATGTGAACTATATCTCAAAGTTCTAGTTCTAGTTTTGATTCTAGACATAAGGAAGTAATAAAATTACTATGTTTTAGACTTCTCACTGTTTTTTTAATTTAAATTTAATTAGCCAACATATACCACATCATTAGTTTCAGATATATAGTTCAGCAATTTATCAGTTGCATACAACTCCCAGTGCTCATCACATAAAGTGCCCTCCTTCATGCCCATCACCCCGTTACCCCACCCGCCTCCGGATCCAGCAACCCTGTATTTTTCCCATAGACTTATCACTGTTTTTGAAAGGGCTTTATAATGCAAACTTCTCTCCCTGTTCAATTTCAGAACATTTGTTTGCTAAACTTCATCTTCTTTGTAATGATAAATTAGTTAAAATTTTAATTATGATTTTTTAAAAAACTGTGGAATAGGGGCACCTGGGTGGCTCAGTTGGTTAAGTGACTGCCTTTGGCTCAGGTCATGATCCCGGAGACCCCGGATCAAGTCCCACATCGGGCTCCCTGCTCGGCGGGAAGCCTGCTTCTCCCTCTCTTACTCCCCCTGCTGTGTTCCCTCTCTGGCTGTGTTTCTCTCTGTCAAATAAATAAAATCTTAAAAAAAAAAAAAAAACTTTGGAATAAAATATCATTTCAAATAAGACAATTTTGTTTCATGTTCATTTGTGTCCTAAAACCCTTATTTGGAACAAAAAGCAAGCAGTCAATAATTTTAATAATAAAATTGTAATTGACCTTAAATCTCTCTAAATAAATATTGAACACATATTTTTAGAATGTTTTTTGAACTAACATAACATAATAAAAATTATAAAATAAATAAAAAAGTAATTTTGAAAGTGAAAGGGCAAAATAAGACTGACCCCATCTAATATGCTGTGCCCTCCATCTTGTGTAAACCCCCAGCTTGACCCCTCCCCAGAAGAAACGCCTGCCAATATTGCCCAACCCTGGCCTAGCCCGCTTTATGCAACTGACGCTTGACCAATCAATATAAGCCACTGACATCACCCCGCCTACTGCCACCAGCCCACTATAAAACTATTGTGCTTCTGAAAACCATGCTTTTTCTCTGCATCTCGCCACTGTGTTGGTGGGTGTGGGAGACTGAGTCCGAGCTGGAATCAGGCTCTTTGCTTTTGCATTGGGCTTGGGGACTCCCTGGTGGTCTTTGGGGATCTCAAAATCTGGGCATAACTGAAGGAAGGAAGGAAAGGCTGGAGAAAGAGCCCAAGTCAGGACCCTGGTTTCTGGGCCCCAACTTGAATTGGTTCTATGGCTCTCAGCAAGTTACTTTCTTCTCGGGAGCCAGCCAAGTCTGAAATTTGCAAGTCAAGTCATATGTAATTTAAAATTCTTCAGTGGCCACATTTAAAAAGTAAAAAGAAACAGATGAAATACATTTGAAATGTATGTCATTTAACCCAATCCATCTGTGGTACAATTATTTAATAATCAATGAATAATTATTAATGAGAAACCCTGCATTCATTTTCTTCCTAAGTATTTGAAATCTGGAGTATAGTTTGCACTTTCCATGGATGTCAATTCGGACTACAGCATGGGTCAACACAGGCCTGGGCTCCACTTCCCTCTCCATAAAAAATAAAAGTGAAAAAAAAAAAATAAAAAAATAAAAGTGAGTGTGTTCCATGAATTCTAGGCTTCTTCCTAGAGTCAGTGAAATTTTTTAGACATGTGGAAGGTGACCCATAAGCTATCTGCATAGACATGTTATTTAAGATACTCTGCTTCTTCCATGCCAGTTCAGCAAAGAACATTCTGGAATCAGACACCACACAGTCCTTCAAATTCATTGATCCACACGTGCCCACTCTTGATTCTCGATCCATGGGTCCTCCCCACATTCTGCTGCAATAGAATCCTGTAGATCTTTATACTCGTAATAAAGAGACAAAAATTGCTCACTGAGAGCTTCCATATGATCCTTAGGACACTGATAAAAAAGGAAAACCATTGTCCAGGGGAAAGGGATAGAAGGGCTATAAAGGGAGATACCTCTGGCCAGAAGAACTAACTCCAAAAGCTGCATGGCTCAGATAGGACGGAGGCTTGGGTTCAGGCAGATGTGTGTTCAGATCATGGTCCCAGGTGGATGAGACTGGGCCAAGGCCACTCAGCCACCCTCTCATCTATAAAAAACAGTCTAGGGATAGGTAGATAGTTGTGGAGAGGCTACAGGTGGTAGCAAACATGAGGAACAGGCTGGCAATGGCCAGGTCACCAGACATACCCCTTCAGCAAGTCAGAGGGTCGTCCCACCTCAAAATATTTGTAGGCCCTAACTAACCAATGGGCTATTTACAATTAGGCACATTTACCAAAAAAGGGAAAATTCTGTAATTCACCATCCCTCTGCATCTTCCCTCTTTAGGAACAGTCCCCAACCCCTGCCTGTTTGCAGACAGGCCCCCCTCTCCTGTCTTGCTCCCTGCTCCTTTGCAGTATATTCAATAAACCTCTTTCTCCTTTGTTCTGCTTCAGGTGAATCCTTCCATCCACCGGCCCCCACCCCATCATTGCCCTACATTTGTGGGGCCCCCATTCAATCAGAAGAGACACCACATTTAGATACCACAGTTTCCTCTGAAGTCCCAGACCCCCGCCCCCTTCTCCATAGTTCCGAATGACAGATACACCTCATGTTCCCTGTCTTTGGAACTTTCATGTCTGTGTAGAGTCCCTGTGTGTCTATTAAGTTTGATTTTCTCAGGGCGCCTGAGTGGCTCAGTTGGTTAAGCGACTGCCTTTGGCTCAGGTCATGATCCTGGAGACCCGAAATACAGCCCCACATCGGCCCCCAGCTCGGCGGGAAGCCTGCTTCTCCCTCTCTCACTCCCCCTGCTTGTGTTCCCTCTCTTGCTGTGCATCTCTCTGTCAAATAAATAAATAAAATCTTTAAAAATTTTTTTTAATTTTGATTTTCTCCTGTTAATCTGTCTTGTGTTAAATTGACTCTTAGTCCAATTAGAAGGACCCCTCAAAAGGGGACATGAAAACTTCCTGTACACATGGGATGGACCTAGGAAAACTGAGGAACTCTCGTAAATGGTCCAAGCCATCACCTTAAATACCATTTCCAGCTAAAGATAAAAGAAGCCCTTTGGGGGCACTGAAGAGCCAGTTATGGGAGGCTATCAGGCAAAGAACAGTAAAAGGGGTAAGTTTGTTATGCCGATTCAGGTCAATGCCCTCCCCACTGATAAGAGTTTCTAGAGATTTGGTCATCCTTCTCTTTCTGGTACAGAGAGGGAGATACCCTGAGGAATGAGATTTCTCTTACAAATGTAAATATGTCTTACTAAGAAGAGGTAACTTCTACTCAATATTCAGAGTTGTTCCTGTGTTTGCTGCTTCCTAAATATAATCAGCCTAAAAATAATCCTTATGTCAGAGAAATTTAGTGGCAATAGGGCTAAAATGTTCTTGGAGGAAATAAGCAAGGACTGATGTCCTGTTGGTTAGAAGAATCTTTTTTTTTTTTTTCCCCTCATCTTGCTCTATAGGAAGATAAACTGTGAGAGGGAAATGAAAAAGGGCACGGGAATAAAGGCCGATGGTCATCACAGACGCACAGTGAAGGAATCAGTGGGAGAAGGACATCTATTACTGAAGGGAGCCTTGAACTCAGTCAACTGCAAAAAAATCAAGGAGAAACCCAGCTAAAGGTAGTCTTGTCCATGTGATTTTGAGCTTCCTAAAACAAGTGTTTTAAAAATACAGGTTTTCGGTTAAAATGAAAAGGTTGCAAGATTAAGTGGGGATTAAAGTGATTATGGCATTTGTATGGTATATTGTATGGCAACAGCCCTGGAAAATGTTTTTTTATAAGCACTTATACACATCCACACAGGGATAATAATCGCCTGCAAGAGAACACGTCCCACATGGGATCATTAGTTCCTGCGTGTTCCTTAGAGCCCTGCTCTTCTCCTAGGTTAGGCCTCTGCATGACGAGGGGCCAACTGAACACTGGGGTTTCCAGGCCTTCTCTGACGCACCCTTCCCTCCCTCACAGCACCCCTGACCCTTTGGCTAGACAACACCAGCCCGTGGACCTAGAAAAGAGCAACACCTTACTGCTTCTAACCAAGAGCTGGGAAACAAGCTTGGAACTCTGTGGGACATGGAGCTATGAGACACCGGATAATAACTGTGATAATTTAGCATTTATTGATGACTTGTACGGCAAGCACTACTTCACTATTTGGGATTATGATTTCTGCATTGCCACTCTCTAGGACACCTCGTCTCTGGCCGGGCCACTTTATCAACATTTTCTCATTGTGTCTGCACTTCTCCTCTGCCTCTCCCCTTATACCTATCTCCACATAGCCAGAACCAGCCTTCTAAAGGATAAATAACACTGCATGATAATGTTGCTTAACATTCTCAATGGATTCAGACTGTACATAGGGGGAAATAAGTCCTACTATTCAACTATTCCATGAATTCCATCCATACTGGACATCTTCCTGTTCTTGAACCAAACCCCTTGTCTCCAAGTTAGGGCAGGTGTTACTGCTCCCTCTGCATGGCTCCTGGATCTTTCCATGGGAGCGCCTCCTCATCATTCAACATTTAGTTCAAATGCCACTCCTTCAGGAGGCCTTCTCTGATCATCCATTTTTTGTTATTAAAAAAAAAATAATAATCAGGTTGATCAGGATGAACTAATAAAGTGAGAATTAAAGAGAGAAGACACATCCCCTGGGACACAGAGTTCCTGCTCTGAGTTATTGGAAATCTCTTTCCTAAAAGGTACCAATTCTTACTTTCTGAGGATCTCAGAGGCTCACAGGCAAAACCACAAACTCAACCTGTTCTCCAGATTCAAACCAGCCACTGACATGTCATAAATTGGAACGTTCGTGCATCTTAGGGCCTCCATGAGACAGAGCTCTTCTTTATAAACATCTTCCTCAGGATAAACAAACACATGTCTCAGACAGCTTCTTAGAGACACGTGGATTGATGAGAATGGTTCATTTTTTCTAGTCTCTACAAGCACCCCAAGCACATAAGTAAAAAGTAATAAAAAAAATCCTCCAAATATGCATTGGTAACCAACAGCATTTACTCAGGCTCCTTCAGATAGGCCACTAGTTGTTCTCTTGAAAAAGATCAGTAGAATTTCAGAGTTGAAAAAACATTGAAGATTTTCCCAGCCCAGCATCTTCCAATGTGTGTTTTACTAAACTGGAACTACGAGATGTTTGTAGGTGGGAAAGGGGGAGTAGGAAATTAGTTTTTCTTTTTTTTTAATGCAGAGAATTCTGTCTCTCACAGAGTTAGGTTTCTTATGGAAGGTCTTGTAGGATCCCTACAATGTATTGGGAGTCTACATGTGGAAAAGTAGGCTATCACATCTGATCTTATCCATGAGACCGTTTGTCATGGACCACCTTGCTGGATTAGTGTTGTTCTGTGGTATACTAATTTGGAAAGTGCTGGGCTAGTCTTACTTTATACAACTAAATCACTTTGTTGTGCAAACAGTTATATGTGTCTGGTATAAAAAAATTTCTAGAGATTACTTTAATTGAAATTTCACAGAAAGAAGAGATGAATAGCAGAAGGCAAGATGGCTTGGTGGAACGCACATGGATTACAATCCTGGCAATTACAGCCATCGGATATGTGGTTCAGGGAGAGCTGTGCTATACCTCTGAGAAGGCTCAGGTCAACACCAAATGTAAGGATAAGCAACCAGTATCTCCTGCTCAGGAGGATCAGCGGTGCATGAGACCATCCTTCAAACTCCAGTCCTGCAGTATTTGGGGGAAGCACGTCTAAACTGGTGTGGTCTGCTTCCATCGGCCCATGCCTTTTCCAGGAGTTTGGTTCTCCTAGCCAAATGTTTATAATGACTTGATTGTTTTCTAGAAAAACCCCATGTTCCTCTTCATGTCAAATAGACCACACCTATGCATGCTGATTCATTGAATGACATTTGTTAAGAACCTGCTAAGTACATGTAAATATCACCAGGCCCTAGAAGTGAAGGTCACCAATCTGGGCTTCTGACACTTTCAGTTTGCACAGAATCTCTCACTGATTCTAGTCTACATCCTGAGTGTTTCCTTATTCCTGCCTTTAGGGAAAAGAAAGTACCTACTGAAAGGCAGGAAACAACAGATGTTGGCGAAGATGTGGGGAAAAGGGAGCCCTCCTACACTGTTGGTGGGAATGCAAGATGGTGCAGCCACTCTGGAAAACAGTGTGGAGATTCCTCAAAAAGTTGAAGATAGAGCTACCCTATGACCCTGCAATCACACTACTGGGTATTTATCCTAAAGATACAAAGATAAGTATCTGAAAGGGCACATGCACGCAAATGTTTAGAGCAGCAATGCCCACAATAGCCAAACTATGGAAAGAACCTAGATGTCCATCAACAGTTGAATGAATAAAGAAGATGTGGCATACATATAATGCAAATACCATGCAGCAATCTAGAATGAAATCCTGCCATTTGCAACAGTGTAGATGAAACTAGAGGGTATTGGGTTTTTCATTCCCATCCAAACAGAAACCTGGATCTTAAGAAACTCAGGTCAAAGGCAGAACCTTTCTGGATAAACTGCTTTGCAGCTGAGCTCACGTGCAAGGATTGAGATCTGATATTTTCTAGTGAAATTGGAAGCAACAGCTCTGAATCCTGCCGGGAGCCGCCTGGTCTTACACGCTGATGGAGTCACCGTGGGGAAGACAGCCGTGGAAGCACAGCTCCTGCCTCACAGGAAAACTCACTGACTTCTCTAAGTCTCGGTGAGAAGGTAGCGATAGAAGCACAGCTCCTGCCGCGAGAAAATAACCCCACTAGGCCTGACGTGGTCACAGCGAGGAAAGGGCAGCCTGAGCCTCGCTCCCGCTGGTGGTGCTAAACTGGCATCTCCTCTTTCCAGTGATTGGTCCTTATCCTAAAACTAAAGTACAATATTTTTGACAGGGCCTCAGGCTGTTCTAAGCCAAACCGAAACCCCTTGCAGGCTTTAGATCTTTTCAAGAGAGTATACTTTGTGGGGCTCCTGGGTGGCTCAGTTCGTTGAGCTACTGCCTTTGGCTCAGGTCATAATCCTGGAGACCCGGGATGGAGCCCTGCATCGGGTTCCCTGCTCGGCAGGAAGCCTGCTTCTCCCTCTCTCACTCCCCTGCTTGTGTTTCTCTCCGTCAAGTAAATAAATAAAATCTTAAAAAAAAAAGAGAGAGAGAGTGTGTGTACTTTGTGCACTTTGCCTTTAAATCTGTGGACTATGGGGAGACTGTTGAGGCTTTTGAACGGTCAAATGAATGGTTAAATATAAGAAAAATAAGGTATTAGTAAGAGCATTGCCCTGCATATACAGGATCTATAAATAAAGTCCTCCATGATGCTCATGTACCCAGCCACCAAAAAGAGGCTTGTATAAGCACTTTTACTTTTGCAAAATAAGTTACATTTCTCTTTAGGATGATTAATATCCAGACAGACTGACTCCTGGTCAATTTGTTAATAACTTAGCTTAAACTATAACTTTGTATGTAACTAACTCACCTAAGCCTTTTAATGACTTTGTTATTTCCTTTCTTTTCTGTAAGACCTGCTTAAAAAACACCACATGATTAATCTACCCTTTATCGCCTGGAAATAAGATGTAAGAAATTATAAAAAATCTTACTGATCAAACCTATTCCCGTTTTGGTTGAGGGATTTGACGTAAATTATAGACACATACACCTGCAAAAATATTTTTCACTGATCAGTGCACTGTATTCTCTAAAATCATCTACTGTAAAGGATTTTTCCTTTTAATCTATAGCTTGTTGCCTATAAATAAAGACATGAAAGCCAGCAAGGCAGAGATGCCTGGCAGGTGATCGGCAAGGACTCTTCGGGGCTCTCTTATTCGTCCACCGACACCGTCCTTCCTTCAAGGACTCCTGGTTCAGCCAGAGCAGGACTCCGGCAGCTCAGCAAAATAAGTCAATCAGAGAGAGACAATACAATTATCACATGATCGCTCTGATATGAGGAATTTGAGAGGCAGGGTGGGGGTAGGGAGGGAGAAAAATGAAACACGATGGGACTGGGGAGGGAGACAAACCATAAGAGACTCTCAATCTCAAGAAACAAACTGAGGGCTCCTGGGGCATGGTAGGGGGAGAGATACAGTGGCTGGGTTATGGAAAAAATAAAAATTAATAAAATAAAAAGGAAGTACCTCTTGTGAATACCATTCCTTCTGAACTTTACTCTAACAATGTGCTCATCCAGTCATCCTTTCACCAATCAAGCTGGTGCATAGTGCCAGCTTCTCTCCTCTGACCTCCCTTCTCTCTCCTTTCATGCTTTCTCATTGTCTCTCTCAAATGAATAAATAAAATCTTTAAAAAGAAAAAAAAAGTACTCCAGAAGCACCTGGGTGGCTCAGTCAGTTGAGCATCTGAGTCCTAACTTCAGCTCAGGGCATGATCTCCAGGTCGTGAGACCAAGCCCCACATGGGCTCCAAACTCAGTGCCGAGTTGGCTGAGATGCTCTCTCTTCCTCTCCTTTTGCCCCTCTCCCAGCTCGCTGAAAATAAATAAATAAATAAATAAATAAATAAATAAATAAATAAATGTGATCTTTTTGAAAAAAGTACTTGAATTTTCTTTTTTATTAACATATAATGCATTATCCGTGTCAGGGGTGCAGGTCTGTGAATCATCAGTCTTACACAACTCACGGCCCTCACTGTAGCACATACCCTCTCCAATGTCCATTACCCAGCAGTTTTTTTATTTGAATGTAGTTGACACAGTGTCACATTAGTTTTAGGTGGACGACATAGTGATCAGACAAGTCATGCATTATGCTACACACACCACAGGTATAGCTACCATCTGTCATCATACACACACTATTATGATATCATTGGCGATATTCCTTATGCTGTGCCTTTTGTTCCCTTTCCTTATTCATCCCATAACTAGAAGACTGCATCTCCCACTCCCCTTCAATTATTTGGACCTGCACCCCCCACCCCCATGCCTCTGGCAACCATCAGTTTGTTCTCTGGATTTATAGATCTGATTCTAATAATGCTGGAAAAACAAGTGACCGAACAATGGTTTGACAATAGCAGAGATTGGAAAAATACTCACTTTTAAGTTCAAAAGTATCTAGGTTTGGATACTAGACTTTAGGATTCCCCGGTCCTTATGCCTCATCCAAATAAGATTGAGAGAAGCTAGGCGGGACTTCCCAGATCACCCAGCTGACAGGCAGACAAGCTCTGAGTGAATGCAGAGCTGTCTTATTCTAAATGCCACTGCCTTGGAAGCATGATAGTAGGACCAACCCTTTGTGATAATGAAGAAGTCACGAACAAAAAGGTGCTCTGGAAATTGAAATGACATGCGTTGCTTGGGCAAGTTGCTCTTATTAATGATCAGTCCTCTGTCCTGCTCTTCCCAAGCTCTGGGTTTGGGGGACTAAGTCATAGAAGACACAGCCCAGAATAGGCTGAGAAGCCACAACAAGGTGTGACCAGGAAGGAAGAAATTTTCTCACACATAAGCAAAGACAAATCCCTTCAACAAAGACAAACCATGAAACCCTGAACCTGAATGGCAGCGTCTGTCGCTGAGAAGAGGAAACAGAGCAGAGGCTCCAGGCTTCCTGGTGAGAAACACAGTCCCTCCGTTCATGGGGTGCAGTGGGACGTGGCACCTGTGAGAGGAGGAGGAGGAAACATGGCACTTGTCCCAGAGAGAGATAAACCTGCCCCGTGAATAAACAGTGTCTCCATGGGTGGAAAGTGTCTTCTCAGGAACATTGATAATCCAGACCAAATGGAATCCTGTCACAGCAAGGGCAGGGAGGAAAGATGGCTGGCGACCGTTTCTTTCTTTTTTTTCTTTTTTTGACCCGCACACACAACTCGGTAGCTTTTATTTATTTATTTTTTCAATGTTATCAAGACACTGACACACATCACTGTGTAAGTTTAAGGTGTGCAGCACGATGGTTGTTGGAGTCACCTCTGTTGTGAAATGATGCCCACGATGAGTTTAGTCAACATCCATCGCCTCATCTGGATACCACAAAAAGGAGAAAATTATTCTTGCGATGAACTTTAGCATTTACTCTCCTTTTTTTTTTTTTTATTGTTACTAAATTTTTTTTTCCAGTGTTCCAAGATTCATTCCCCATTCCCCACACCCAGTTCTCCGCACTTTAGGTGGCCCCAGTACCCACCACCAGGCTCTCCCATCCTCCCACCCCCCTCCCTCCAAGTCCCTCAGTTTGTTTCTGTGTCCAAAGTCTCTGTTAGTTTCGTTTCCCTCCCTAGATTACCCTAGTTCCCATTTACTTTCCTTCTCCCACTGTCCTCCAGTTTACTCTCCTTTTTTAAGAAAAGATTTTATTTATTTATTTGATAGAGAGAAACACAGCCAGAGAGGGAACACAAGCAGGGGGAGTGGGAGAGGGAGAAACGGGCTTCCCGCCGAGCAGGGAGCCTGATGTGGGACTCGATCCCAGGTCTCCGGGATCATGACCTGAGCCGAAGGCAGTCGCTTAACCAACTGAGCCACCCAAGCACCCTGGCACTCTCTTAACAACTTCCCTGTAGACCGCCCAGCAGTGTGGACCATAGTCCGCATGTTATACTCACATCTCTAGTTTTTATTTACCTTCTAATGGGGTGCAGTTTTTCAGCTGATGTCAAGACAAGAAGGCAAAAACATATTATAATTGAGCACTTTTTTTGTAGGGGAGTTGTTGCTGTCGTTTGATAAATATGTGAGCAGTTAGTATGTTTCTAGACAAAAAATTAGGTATGTCAATGTGCAAAACGGATAAAGACTTCCGCCCTAAGAGGAGCTTCAGTTATGGAGAGGGAAAATATATAATTAACAATAAACACAACAGACCAATACATCTACCAGCTTGTTAGCAAGAGGCAGGTGATACTTACCTAAAAAGAACAAATAAAACAGGTGAGGAGGTGGAGAGGGAGTGCTGGGGAGGGAC
Organism: Spilogale gracilis; assembly: GCA_004023965.1. Taxonomy (NCBI): domain Eukaryota; kingdom Metazoa; phylum Chordata; class Mammalia; order Carnivora; family Mephitidae; genus Spilogale; species Spilogale gracilis. Next base: position 152,468 of record PITA01000661.1, on the reverse strand, counting down.
TGTGGTATCGAATATCATGGTCACATTACATCTATTTGACAGGGAGACATCTGAGCAAAGACTTAAAAATCTGGGAAAATGAGCCAAGAGACTGAATGCAACAGAAGGTGCCAGGCAGAGGGAACAGCTAGTGCAAAGGCCCCATGGTGGCCACATGTCCGAGATCTTCAAGCAACAGTGAGGAGGCCAACGAGGCAGATCAGGGACAGAGGATACAATAGGAAGGTAGATCAGAGGAGGGTGAGAGAGGAAATGAAGGCTTTTTTCATGCAGGGCCTTGTCAGTCATGGCAAAATCTTTGGATTTTACTCTGAGTCAAAGTGGAGCACCATTACGGAATTTTGAGAAGGAATAATACCTAACTGAAAGTTCTGAAGGATCACGTCATCTTCTCTGGTCTAGGGGACACACGGGCAGGAGCAGGTTACAGCAATCCCTGAGGTCAGAGGCTGTGGGAGCTTGGCCATGGTGTGGTAGCAGTGGAGTCGGAAAGAATGGTAGGACTCTAGTTGTATATTGAAAGCAGACCCAAGCTTTTCTCATGGGTAAAATGTGACGTGCGAAAGAAAAGAATCAAAGGTGACTACGAGGGTTTGGCCTGAACAACTAGAAAAATAGAGTGGTCAGGAACTGATGTAGGTGAGGATGTGTGTGGGACAGCTTGGGGGAGATCAGAGTATCAGTAAATCAGTGGTAGACATGTTATGTGATTAATCGTCAATGTTCAAGTAGAGATCTCAAGTAGTCTGTTGTTTCTCTGAGCCTGGAGGTTGAGGGAAGTTGCTTGGAGGGAAACAAATTTTCTTTGCTTATTGGTTTCATTATTCCTCTTCATAACACTTCAAGGTAGGTAGTATTCCCTCTGCTTTGTTCCAAAGTGAGTGGGACTTAGCCAAAATCACGCAATTAAGGAGGGATTATGGGCTTCTGATTTCATGTCTGCCTTCCCCAAACCTATGCTTTTTGAAAGCTTCTCCTTCGAGAGGAATCAGTTCCCTCTTTCTGCCTCCTTTGTTTCTTTTGGTTTTATCCCTGTGACTTAGTTTATATTAAGTTCTATTTTAGAATCAGAGTATCCCTCTATCCCTCCAAGCTACATAGATCCTGCCTTCCTCCGAACAATCTAGTCAGGACTGATGACCATCAGGAGACCCTTGAAGGTGTTAAACACAAAATGAGGACTTAGAAAAGACAAACTGGAGGCAAAAGAGATGAGAACTCAAAGAAAAAGTGGGGGAGTTGACAAAGCAAGGTACTGACAGGCCGAAGCATATGATGTATCAACAGAATGCTCTCACCCTATGACACCTACCTCTCCTGTCTTATTGCAGGTGAATTTAATGACATTTGTATCCCAGGGAGTGCATGATCTCAATGAATGCATTTGGGTATTGAATGCATGTCACCCAACAACGTGTCATGAGAGTCCCTGTACACGTGTGTCCCTGTAGACTCTGAGCTCCCTGAACACTAGTGCCTTCTCTGTTTTATTCACCTTTGTGACTCCCGCATCCTGTTTGACACTGGCTTGTAGAGCATTTAACATGAACATACAGATGACTAGGATGCTAGATGGGCAGGAATTCAGTCCTAGAGTTTCCTAAGGGAACATTCTGGAAAGAAGAAAAATAATCTGAGTTAAAATCAAGCTTCTTGTTATTCTACTTCAACATGATGGGTAGCAGATTTCCGTGGACATGTATTTGCATCTTTTTCTTAAATAGTCAGGCCAATTTACATACATTTGTATATTCCATTCAAAGAAACTTGCTGTCAGTATGTAAATTACTCAGCACATCCAGTTCTCTTTTTCTTCTTTCCCTTTTTCTCATTTTCAGTTTCCTTTTCATACTTAAAAATCTATATTTTATGCAAATTCCCTCCATATTCTGATAGTGCCTTTCAATGGCATATATGACCTCCAATAAAATTATATAATTAATATATGCATTACGTATGTGTGTGTATGTATGTGTGTGTATGAATATGCTCTGAACTTCTATTAAAGGAGCTACATCTTTATATTTTAGTTTAAAACATATTTTATTTCATTTCCACTTCTAGCTCAAACACAAAATTTTACGTATTAAACGAGAACCCCGAGTGAAGCTTCCTGGCCAAACAACACCACTAACCCGACAGAAGTTGTCAGACCTCTGTGACTCTATTTCTTCTTTAACAAAATGAAGAGGTTGGGACTCTAAGATTATTTCCAGGGGAAAGATTTAGCACAAATGTCTTCACTGCTCTGAGTGCAAATCTTTGGGGGACACACAAGCTCAGAGACAGACAAGATAGGAAGACCTATTCACAGCAAAAGAGGTTTCACTTACTTAAAGAACATAAGGAATAGCGTGGAGGACATTAGGAGAAGGAAGGAAAAATGAAAGGGGTGAAATCGGAAGGAGGGAGGAATCATGACAGACTGTGGACTCCAGGAAACAAACAGGGTTTTAGAGGAAAGGGGGTGGGAGGATGGGCTATTAGTGATGCATATTGAGGGCATGTATCATGGAGCACTGGGTGTTATATGTAAACAATGAATCTTGGAACACTACATCAAAAACTAATGGCATATTGTATGGTGAATAACATAACACATAAAAAATAAAAATTTAAAAAATAAAATAAAAATGCTATTAAAATAAAGTAACATGGCACGAAAACAGAGAAATAGACCAATGGAACAGAGTAGAGAGTCCAGATATGGACCCATAAATCTATGGGCAAATCATCTTTGACAAAGCAGGAAAAAATATCCAGTGGAAAAAAGACAGTCTCTTCAATAAATGGTGCTGGGAAAAGTAGACAGCTACATATAGAAGAATGAAACTAGACCATTCTCTTCCACCACACACAAAGGCAAACTCAAAATGCATGAAAGACCTCAACGTGAGGCAGGAATCCATCAAAATCCTGGAAAAGAACATAGGCAGTAACCTCTTTGACATCGGCCACAGCAACTTCTTTCAAGACATGTCTCTAAAGGAAAAGGAGACAAAAGCGAAAATGAACTCCTGGGACTTCATCAAAATAAAAAGCTTCTGTACAGCAAAGGAAACAGTCAACAAAACAAAGAGGCAACCCACAGAATGGGAGAAGATATTTGCAAATGGCACTACAGACAAAGGGCTGGTATCCAAGATCTATAAAGAACTATTCAAACTCAACATCCAAAAAGAAGATGAACATTGGCACGTGGGTGGCTCAGTAGGTTAAAGCCTCTGCCTTTGGCTCAGGTCATGATCTCAGGGTTCTGTGATCAAGGCCCACATCGGGCTCTCTGCTCTGCAGGGAGCCTGTTTCCTCTGCTCACTCTGTTTGCCTTTCTACCTACTTGTGATCTTTCTCTCTGTCAAATAAATAAATAAAATCTTTAAAAAAAAAAAAAAAGAAGATGAACGCATAAAAAAATGGGCAAGAAATTTGAAGAGGCACTTCTCCATAGAAGATATACGAATGGCTAACAGACACATGAAAAAATGTTCAGTGTCACTAGGGAAATTCAAATCAAAATCACACTGAGATACCACCTTACACCAGTCAGAATGGCCAGAATTAATAAGTCAGGAAACAACAAGTGTTCGAGAGGGGAGAACTCTCTTACACTGTTGGTGGGAATGCAAGCTGGTGCAGCTGCTTTGGAAAACAGTGTGGAGATTCCTTAAAAAATTAAAAATAGAGCTACCCTATGACCCTGCAATTGCACTACTGGGCATTTACCCCAAAGATACAGATGTAGTGAAAAGAAGGACCATATGTACCCCAATGTTCATCGCAGCAATGGCCACAATCGCCAAACTATGGAAAGAGCCAAGGTGCCCATCAACAGATGAATGGATAAAGAAGATGTGGTACATATATACAATGGAATACTATGCCTCCATCAGAAAGGATGAAAATCCAACTTTTGTAGCAACATGGACTGGACTGGAAGAGATTATGCTGAGTGAAATAAGCCAAGAAGAGAAAGTCAAGTATCGCATGGTTTCACTTACTTGCGGTGCATGAGGGGTAATGTAGAGGACATTGGGGAAGGAAAGTAAATGGGAAGTAGGGTAATTCAGGGAGAGAAACAAAACAAGAGAGACTTTGGACACAGAAACAAACTGAGGGACTTGGAGGGAGGGGGTGGGGGGATGGGAGAGCCTGGTGGTGGGTACTGAGGGCACCTATTGCATGGAGCACTGGGTGTGGGGAATGGGGAATGAATCTTGGAACACTGGGAAAAAATTTAAGTAACAATAAAAATAAATAAATTTTTTAAAAAGTAACATGGGCTGATTGAGGGGAACTGATGGTACGTAGGAAGAGAAATCCCTTTCAGAGCAGAATAGAGGAAGCAGCGGAAGAAACACACGGGCAAGAATTGCAAGAATTAGGCAAATCAATGGTCCCTGGGAACAATATCTTCCCCCAAAACACTGGGGGCTCTGCTTGATTCTTTTTCTTTTCTTTCTTTCTTTCTTTTTTCCCCCAATGCTCCACTCCTGAGCTCATTAATCTCAAGCTGTAATCCTTTTCTTAGGAAATTTACACTGAGCAAATGAGAAACTGTTTCATTTCCCCAAAACGGCCACCTGCAAGAGGAATCCTCTTGGTGTCGAATCTGCCTTATTCTCAGGGAACAGACTGTTGTACAAATTGTCCTGAGCCTCAGAAGCCAATGGAGAGAGTTATCACCTCTACTTGGCAGGGTGTCCTTCAAACATCACAC
>PITA01000661.1:91014-147651 GCA_004023965.1 Spilogale gracilis | reverse complement strand
CATGCCCACCAAGCTCCTTGTACTAACGCTTCAGGCAAGTGATTGATGCACCTGTTCATTCACTCCCCAGCACTTACTGAGCTCCGCTGCCTGCCAGTCTCAGTCATGGGGATAAGAAATACATCCAATAAAAGTGGTTCTCAGCCCTGTGAGATTCTCCATGCTCATCTTGTTACAAACAAATCTAATGACTCCTTTACTACTTGGAAATACAGTTTACTGATAGAATATGATATATATAATAAAAATATAATTTCAAAAATCAATATAAGATCAACATAATTCTCCTAACTGTAGTAAAAAGGACAACTATACTAAGAGAAGTTGTTAGCTGCTTACCCTTACTTTGTAATGAAAAAGTAAGGATTTAAAAGAAGCAAGACAGCTTTTAACTTGATTTTTACGTATATACCTTTTTTCGGTGTTTGATGTTTTCCAGTAAGAGCTCTGTGAATATCAGTGTTGTGGTAGATGAGGTCCGTGTCCTAACTCTGGAACCTGTGAATATTTTATGCAATATGGCAAGGTGGATTAAGTTTACAGATGTAATTAAGGCTGCTTATCAGCTGCATTTGAGATGGGCAATTTTCCTAGATTACCCAGATGGACACAATGGCATCACAAGAATCCTTCTAAGTGAGAGAGGAAAGTGAGTGTGTATCAGAGGGATGCAGCAAGAGAAAGACTCAGCCAGCCATTGCTGACTTTGAGGTAGAAGAAGATCACAAGCCAAGGAATTCAAGCAGTTTCTAGGAGCTGGAAAAGGCAAAGCAGTGGATCCTCTCCTAGGGCCTCCAGAAGGAATGCAACACTGCCCACACCTTGACTTGAGCCCCATGTGTCTCCTTTCCTGACTTGTGACTTCCAGAACTAGATGATAATAAATCGATGTGGTCTTAAGCTGCCATGCCAGTGGCAATGACCTACCGCAGCAACAGGAAACTAACACATACGCATTTTCATTTACACACGAGCACAGAATCACAGAGCGCCTAATGGCTACAAATGCAGGCTCCGTGCCTTGGGTGACTCAGATACACCGCGGCCATGGTCTTTGTGAGGAACAACTCCTCCAGCAGTTACGGCTGGTACAGATATGATGGTCAGAATGGGGCCAGCATTACACCCCGGGAGGCCGAGCCAGCGAACACCAGCTAAATAGCAGTTCCTGCCAGAGGGACGTGATTTTCAAAATGGTGAACAATTTGGGGAACATTGAAAAAAGTAATAGAAATGTGCAGAAAAACCACTTTGTGTGCATATGCAAAGTGGGAATGCCACAGAGTAGCAGGTCAAGATTGGGATATTTTCCAAGGGGGGTGATATCCAAGTCCTGAACAAACAGATGGGCCCATTCAAATGGGGTGAAAAGAGAGTGTATAGAGGGAATATTTCCAAAAATATGAGCAGATTAAGGAAATTGGACCGGGATGGTGAAGCCCTTCCTCTGTGACCTAGCAACCACCCTCTGAGCGACAGGAGGAAGAAGCAGTTCCCAGTTCCCAGAGACAGTAATGGAAGTTGAAAGCAGTTGGAAAGAAAAACTCTGAGATCTTTGCTTAGAAAAGTGAGCCGACCCAAGGCCTGGCAGGAGGGACCAAGAGGAATATATTGCACTGTCTCCTCCTTCTCTGAAGCTCCTGCTGACGCTCCCACTACTCAAACTCAAGCAGACATTGGCAGGTAGAGAGCTCAGTTGATGCACTTGGTAGGAGTTAGCTTCCCAGTACACAGTGCGAATAGAAATTGGATTTCTAGGGGCAAACAGGACATATTCAAAGAAGAACGGAAAGTGGCCTCTGGGAATTAAGGAGAGGCTCTGGCCAACCACTAGCAAGGAGCTGAGGTCCTCAGTCCAACCGCCCATAAGAAGACGATCAATGCCCACGGCCCCCTGAGCTTGGCCACAAAATCACCAACCCAGTGCAACCTCAGATGAGAATGTAGTCCTGGCTAACACCCTCATGAGACCCTCAAGTAGAGAACACAGCTAAGCTGCACCCAGACCCAAACCTAGAGAAACTGTGAGCCAATAAAGGCATGTTATGACATGAAGTTGGAAGTAATTTGATTCATAGCAATAGAAAAGGAATATTCACCCCCACGTTATCTAAAACCAGCCCACAAATCTGGATTACACCCCATATCTCAGCCCTGTGCTTGTCCAGATTTTCTGTCTCCAGGAAAGCTACTGCAGAGACTCCAACAACAGGAAAGGGAAAGGAAGAGAATGAACATTTATTGTGCCAGGAAGCACAGATACAGTGGTCAATAAGGCCCAGTCCCTGCTGTTAGTCCCTACTCCATTGCAGGCCCTGTGCTAGGCACTAGGGGACACCACCATCAACATGACCAATGCATGCCCTGCCCTATAAACTTACATCCTAGGGAGCAGCCAGGTAAGGAGGCAGTCAGGATATAGACTGGTCACTGACTCACTGGGCCCAGAGCAGGGCGTTGTATGAGCAAAGGCACCCTGAAAAAAGAAGTGTTGCTGTCTCATTTACAGATGAAGAAACCAAGGTGTGGAGACACTATAAATTTCCCAAGATCTACACAATCAACGAGGACCAGAAATTAGTTTGAAACCGAGTAGGTGCCACATCAAAGACCATGCAACCTCACACTACCCCCGATAGAAGACCCTCTTCATGCACTTTGTGTTGAGAAACAAAGTCAGGGAGGGGCTGAAAGATATCACCCAGGGCTGAATGAGGTTCATTACCAAACTCTCCCAGGCACTAGCTCTTGTCTGTTTCAGACAGGGTAGAGTGTTTTCTTCTGCAGTCACATGACCTTCATTCAGAGGTTTTTATGTAGGAGAGGAGTGGGATTTGATCCACGTTTTCATGTGTCCCTAGCTGTTGCATGGAGAGAGGTTGGTGAAGCGGCATGAACGTGAGTGGGGAGACCACTGAAGAAGCCACTCAGGATTCCCAGTCTCCATCATTTCACACACACCCCCTAAGCCCCAAAAAACCCCTTGACCTGGGAGTCTGGACAATGGTTATTATCACCTTTAAAGAAAAAAAAAACACTTAAGGAAACAGAGGTTTTGAAGGTTAAGAATATATTCAAGAAGAGGCACCAGGATGGCTCAGTCGGTTAAGGATCTGCCTTCAGCTCAGGCTGTGATCCCAGGGCGCTGGAATCAAGCCCAGCATCAGGCTCCCTGCTCAGTGGGGAGTCTGCTTCTCCCTCTCCCTCTGCTGCTCCCCTTGATTGTGCTCTCTCACTCTCTGTTAAATATATAATAAAATCTTTAAAAAAAAAAAAAGGATATATTCAGGGATGCAGCTAGGACAGACAAAACCAAGACTCCAAAGAGGTGTCTATCTCCAAAATCAGGATTTGTCCTTCCCTCTGGTTGGAACTTTAAAGACTCACTTAAGTACATCCATTAAGAATTCATAAAAGATTCAACAACTCCATTTTCCTGTAAACAAACGGAAGCCCACACCTCCCTACTAGATCACAAGAGAAGCAAGAGGGCCGATACAACAGTGTTTCCATCCTCAGCAAGGACTGACCTTGTCATTAGAGGCCCCTCCATTACCCAAGGAAACACCAGGCAGGAAGGCATCTGAGAAGAAAATGAGTACACCTTGGGGCACCTGGGTGGCTCAGTTGGTTTAAGCAACTGCCTTCGGCTCAGGTCATGATCCCAGAGACCCGGAATCGAGTCCCACATCGGGCTTCCTGCTCGGCGGGAAGTCTGCTTCTCCCTCTCTCACTCCCCCTCCTTGTGTTCCCTCTCTGGCTGTGTTTCTCTCTGTCAAATAAATAAAATCTTAAAAAAAAAAAAAAAAGAAAAGAAAATGAGCACACCTGTTGAGTGGGACTTTGAGAGCCTAGAAAGGTATCACATAGAATTAGCATCATTAGATGTAAAATTATTACCTAAATTAAGCTGGTGTTTGTTTGGCTTTCATTTTCAGGATATCTAGGGCTTCTCCTAGATACACAGCTGGAAAAATAATGTCAGAGGCCCATCCTGGTGCTGGACTTAGGCATTTCTCAGCTATGCAGTCAAGAGAAAATTTTTATTGAGTGCCTGGTGAGAATGTAGCTCTGTGTTGGGTGCTCAAAGGACATGGAAAGGTTCTGGGATAGTGGAAGACAGCACAGGACTTCAAACCTGACTTTAGAGCCACCAAAATCTGAATGATCTTGGGAAAGCCATCTAATTTCCTGGTCAACCTCTAGCTCAAGTCATTTAACTTCTTAGACAAGCTATTTTTTTTTTTTTTTCTGGAGTGAGTCATTTTGCTGAATGATCAGAGGAATGTCATTAACCTCTTCCATGCTTATCTTTCATTTCCTGAACAGAGATAATGATCTTTATTCTGTAGTGTTGCTTGTTCTGGGACTGAACTGCATAATGTCCTTATAAGGGTGACACACAGCAGTCATTGAAAGCATATTAATTTTATTCACTGCTTCCCTATCCCCAAGTCCTTACTAAAAGAAAGCAGAACATGGTCAAGGAAATAACACTATCAAAGAGAAAGTAAGGTTAATGAGACACTATATTAAAAGTATTATAGGAAAAGGAAAGTAAATGGGAAGTAGGGCAATTCAGGGAGAGAAACGAAACAAGAGAGACTTTGGACACAGAAACAAACTGAGGGACTTGGAGGGAGGGGTGGGGGATGGGAGAGCCTGGTAGTGGGTACTGGGGACACCTAAAGCATGGAGCACTGGATACGGGGCATGGGCAATGAAACTTGGAACACTGAAAAAATAAAATAAAATAAAATAAGAAAACATTACAAAGCAAAATAAATAAATAACCAGCATAAAATAATTCTTTTGCTAAAAAAAAAGTATTAGATATATTGGTTGACTTGGATCAGAATAACATTGGCAACTCAAGAAGTGAGCCGATGAGCCTCCCTGCACCATGAGAACCTGAGAACATTGCCTTTAGGTCCCCACCATCGATGCCACATCCTCTCCAACTCTGGGCCTCTCTCAGAGATGTTCTCCTAAGTCCTGGGTGAGTCCAAACCTTGAGCTCCAGCTTCCTCCATTGCTATGTCTGCCCCCATTCAATTTATTTTATTTATTTATTTATTTATTTATTTATTTATTTATTTATTTATTTTTATTTAATTTTATTTTTAGTAATAATTTATTTTATTTTTTCAGTGTGCAAAGATTCACTGTTTGTGCCCCACACCCAGTGCTCCATGCAATATGTGCCCTCAATACCCAGCCCCTCCCTTTCAAAACCCTTGGTTTATTTCTCAGAGTCCAAAGTCTCTCATGCTTCATTTCCCTCCCTGATTTACCCCAGTTCACATTTCCTTTCCTTCTCCCACTGTCCTCCATGTTACTCCTTATGCTCCACAAGTAAGTGAAACCATATGATACTTGGCTTTCTCTGTTTAGTTTATTTCACTCAGCATCATGTCCTCCAATCCCGTCCATGTTGCTACAAAAGTTGGGTATTCATCCTTTCTGATGGAAGCGTAATATTCCATTGTATCTATGGACAATATCTTCTTTATCCTTTTGTCTGTTGAAGGGCACCTTGGCTCTTTCCATAGTTTGGCGATTGTGGCCACTGCTGCTATGAATATTGAGGTGCATATGGCCCTTCTTTTCACTACATCTGTATCTTTGGGGTAAATACTCAGTAGTGCAATTGCAGGGTCATAGGGTAGCTTTATTTTTAATTTTTTAAGGAATATCCACACTGTTTTCCAAAGTGGCTGCACCAACTTGCATTCTCACTAACAGTGTAAGAGGGTTCCCCTTTCTCCGCAGCCTCTCCAACACTTGTTGCTTCCTGTCCTGTTAATTTTGGCCATTCTGACTGGTGTAAGGTGGTATCTCAGTGTGGTTTTGATTTGAATTTCCGTGATGGCTAATGATGATGAACATTTTTTTGTGTCTGTTAGCCATTTGTATGTCTTCTTTTTTTTAATTGTTATTTAATTTTTTTCCAGTGTTTCAAGATTCATTGCCCATCCCCCACACCCAGTGCTCCACGCAGTAGGTGCCCCCAGTACCCACCACCAGGCTCTCCCATCCCTCCACCCCCTCCCTCCAAGTCCCTGTTTGTTTCTGTGTCCAAAGTCTCTTTTGTTTCGTTTTTCTCCCTGGATTACCCTACTTCCCATTTTCTTTCCTTCAATTTCTACCCACCGTTGTTGAGATATGAGAGAGCATACACACCCCGCCTTCTCCCAGACCCTCTCCCTCCCACATCTGCTCTTACACCCTCTCACAGCCAGAGTTCTAAGTCTCCTGCCTCTCACCTCTGCCCTACACCTTCTCCCCTAATCCTTTCAAGTCCTTCACAGACCATCTACATTTCCTACCTAGTTGCACACTGTTTTTTATTACTATTATTGCTAGTACTGGCTGCTGCTACCGCTTCCACTGCATGCTGTAGGCTCCAGAGAAAAGGGCACAGAATGCAAAAACCACCACCTGGGCTCAAACCCTGCTTCTGCCACCTGGTAATCCTGGACGGTGATTTAAACAATCAGAGTGTCTCCATTCTAAAATGCGGATGATGGAACCTACCTCTGATGTTTGCTGTGAAGATGAAAGGAGACAATCTATGTCAAATCCTTAACATAGTTTCTGGAGTGTTCTGGAACATTAATTATAAGTATCATTCAGAGCGAGAGAGATGAAGATTGTGTGATGTCGGGCAGGTCACACAGCATCTGCAAGCTCCACTTTTATCATCTATAAAAGTGGGATATTTGATGGCTCCCTTGCAGGTTTCAGAAGAATCGGTGTGAAAATACATATAAAGTCAAGTACTTAGAATATACTCGCTACATTGTCATTTCTCCCTAGATGTAAAGTTCTGTGGTTTGTTAATTCTCTATCTATGAAAACTTTTGCCTACACTGAGCCACTCAAATCCCCTCTGACCTCACTTCAACAAATTATCGCTTTAGTGGAATAAACAAAGAGTACTAGTAGCTTTTGATTCCAAAGTAACTTCTGATTCTTGTCTGTTCGTTTGTTTTTCTTTACTCTTCTTTTGTAGCTTCTCAAGCTGAAAGCAGCAGTTTGATTTTACTGCGTTCCACCCATTCAAAGTATGCAGGACTCAAGGTGGATGGCATGATTTTCATCCTCATCTGATGGAACAGAGACTGTTAGATGTAAATGAGGTTTGATTGTTTGCAGCCATTTTTCTTTTATAGAAACTTCCCCTGAAGCTCCCAACCATCAGGGCTGACATTGAAGGATGTGAGTTAAGTGCCCCTGGCCAGCTGCCCCTCACCTTAGTGTGATGCTCTCTTACACTCTGAGCTGCAGAGTCCTTATCTGTAAACTGGAGATAATAATATCTACCTCTCTGTGCACCCTGAGCATTAAATGTGATCATGCCCTTAGCATGCTTAGCAGACTTGGCCCAATAATGCTTGGACTTATTTTGATGATGCTGATAACGATGACGATAATGGATTTTGCAAGGATTCCATAACCATCAAAGACAAAGCTTCACCCACTAGGCATCTTCACAAGCCCTTTCTGCAATTCTGCTATTTTAAAAGCCTGCATGTTAGGGTGTAAAGTCTGACTCCTATTGAAAAGTGAGAAAATCCGTCATTATAAGCTTCAGAAGTGAAAGTTAAAAATAACCTTGCCAGTCAGGTGGAGGAAAGGCTCCATGGAGAATCCCACACCCTCTTCCCCTCAAAGAGAAGCTCCATCCAGGGCACAGGGTTGTCCCACAGCAGCCGGCAGGCAGGACGGATGGCGGCTGCCCTAGTTTTGCAGGGCAAGTGTAATCACAGACAGAGTGGCTCAAGATGACAGGCACTTAAATTCTCACAGTTTTGGAGGTCAAGTACAAACCCTGAGCTGTTCACAGGGCTGCACTCCCTCTGAAGGTCCTAGGGAACAATTCCTCCTGGTTTTGGGGGTTGCAACAATCCTTTGGCTTATGGATACACCACTCCCACACCAGCCTCAATCTTTACGTGACCTTCTCCCCATGTACAGCTCTGTGTCTCCGCTCTTTCTATAAGGACGCACCACTCATACTGGATCTAGGATCCCCTGAACCCAGCACGGCCTCATCTTAACCTCATGAAATCTGTGAAGAGCCTCGTTCCAAATAAGGTCACATTCTGAATTTCCATAATTTATTGTTGACTGTTGGTACAATGCTATACCGCAGATCTCTAGAGTTTGTTCATCTTACTGAATCTTATACCCATTGATTAGTAACTCCCCATTTTCTTGCCTCCTTAGCCCTGGAAAGCATCATTCCACTCTTTAATTCTATGAATTTGACTATTTTGGTACTTTTTAGAAGAGGAATTACACAGTATCTGTCTTTCTATGGCTGACTTTTTTCACTCAGTATACTGTCCACCCATGTTGTGTCCCATTGCAGCTCTGTCTTCTCCTTTAAGGCTGAATGCACATTGTCTTTATGTACCACATTTTCTTTACCCATATGGGACATTTTGGTTGTTTCCAGTGAGGTTCCATGAATTTGGAGGGGATTCCGTGGGACCCAGTAGTGGCTCAGAGTCCAGGTTCCAGAGTCAGACAGATTTCCTATTCTTGCTGCATTGTGCCCCAGCTCCATGACCTCAACCTCAGTTTCTATATGTGGGAGTGAGAATAATGATAACGTCCACTGAACTGTGGGAGGATTAAGTGATGGTGAATAATTCTACCATCCTCTCTCTGTATCTACCATTTTATTCTCTTACAAATCCTGGGTAAAACCTTTTTCTCAGCTAACCACCACACTGAAAAGGTATAAAAGAGACTGTGCTTCTATAATAAACTCTAAAATCTCAACACATCAAAAGTTTCTTTTTGCTTACATGAGATGTCACTCAGAATTGGTAGAGTCCTAGAGACCCAGACTGATGAAGGCTCTACCATCTCAAAAACAACCTTAGTTTTCATTCATGGCAGGAAAAGATGGAGGGTCATGACTAGCTCTTAAATGCTTCAGTCCGAAAGTAGTTCTTAGAGTCCATTGGCCAGAAGGAGCCATATGTACCTGTCCGTCTGCAAGAACAGATAGACTTTTGTATATGTGAGGGAGAAGGCTTGTCAAGATTCAGTGAGCATCAGTGTTCCTACTACAAAAAAAGAAATTACCTAATTTATAATTAGAATTTTTAAATCGTCTAATCCAATCACCTCATTTTATTTGATTATTATTTGCGGGCAGAGGGAGAGGCAAAGAGAGACTCTTTTTTTTTAAAATTTTATTTTTTTGAGAGACAGAGCACATAAGCAAGAGATTGAGAGAGAGAGAGAGCACAAGCACAGTGAGTGCCAGAGGAGGAAGGAGAAGCAGATTCCCTGCTAAGCTGGGAACCTGATGCAAGGCTCAGTCTGGGATCATGACCTGAGAAAGGCAGACTCTTAACTGACTGAGCCACCCAGGCATCCCAGAGAGAGAATATTAAGCAGGCTCCAAACACAGTGCAGAGTTCAGGTCATAACCTGAGCCAAAGTCAAGAGTTGGACACTTAACCAACTGAGCCATCCCAGGCCCTCTCACCTCATTTTATAGATAGGGCCAGGAGTAAAAGGTCTCCTGCACCCCAAACATTTAATTTCCATTTAATATCTTTCAACATTTAATTCCTTCCATTAGCCACAAAGATGTGAAAAAGAATCGATGACCCCTAATATAGATATCAAGTTTTTGAAGGTGATATAGAATTAAATAGAGTGGTAATGTAGGATTAAATATGGACTGCAATAAGTTAAGTTGGTAGATATAAGCCCAATTATATCAATAACTGCAATAAAAAAAACTCACTTGCTAAAGACAGGGAATAACAGGTTAGTTTTAAACATTACAGATATATGCTATTTTTTTAAAATACAGGACAGTGTGTACTTCATTTATCCCAGAAGTTCCTCAGCCTTTGCACTATTGGCCTTTGAGACCAATTCCTTAACTGTGAATGGCTACCCTGTGCATTATGGGGTGCTTGGCAAGCCTCCTGGGCTCTAACCAGGAGACATCAGTAGGATCCCCTACTCCTATCATGAAAACCCAAATATCTCCTGACATTACTAAATGCCCCTGGAGAGGGAACGAAATTCTCCCCAGTTGAGAATTACTGATCAAAAACAAGTTATGTAACTTTTCACTAAAACAAGTTATTTAATTTCATTATTAGTAAGAAGGCAGTCATGATGATATCTTTGATCTAAGAAGATTATGGGGATTTTATGAATGTATACATGAGAAGTTTATAGAAAAATCCCTGGATGAGGATCAACATTAACTACACATAATTATGGGGAGTATGACATGACTATTGATGGTAGAAGCAATAGCACCAGGAGTAGATATCATGTAACTGTGTCTTCTAATAAGTGCTCCATGCCTAGCATAGACCCAGACCAGCAATTTGTCTTTTCCATAAAGGGGAAAATGTGTTCTTTTGTTCGATAGATATTCAATGAGTTCTTACCCTGTGTCAAGGACTGAGATAGACCCTGAGTATGAAATAACAAATATTTGCAGTAAGACCCAAAAAATGTGATAAAATGAAGCCAAAAGGAAAAAGAAAAAATAGAAACAGGAGAGGTTGAGGAGAGATGGGAGTAACAGCAAGGAGGTGAATTACAGAAAGATAGAAAAATAGGTAGACCAACAGACAAAAGGAAAGAGAAAAAGGAGCAAGGGCTTCAGTAAGAACCAGGATTGCAGCAGGCAGGCATTCTTGTGCAGAACATAACAAAGGGGCCCTTAGCTTCTAATAACATTGCAGAATAGATTATTCTTTCAAAATGCCTAAAAATGCCAGAAGAAGTAACACAAATTTTCCTTTAAATGTGCAGCTGAACTTTCAATGAAGGAAAGTGGGATTGCTCAGGGAGTAAACCTCCAACTGGGTCTCACATCCGTTCATCAATCCCAGGGCTTTGGGATGCAAAAGGAGGAGGTGAAACTGAGACTCCTGCCATCAGATCCCAGGAAGACAAGACAAGACCTACATCAAAGCCTAGACTTGTAAAAACACCCAGTAGCCTAGGTAGGACACGTATGCCACAAATTGTCCCAGAATCCGTCTGAGTTCTTGATGGTCGGTTGGCAGCGTAGGTCCTTGGGAGTGGGAGAACTGTCTTGCCCTTGGCTTCATGTTTCCATGTCAAGGGGCTTCCTTTAGTGTAACCCTAATGCCCTCTCCTATTCCCCACCTTCTCAGAAGAGGGAGAGCATCTTATCTAAGGAGGAGTCTGCATATGAATTGGACATGTTTTACTTCAGCATTTTTCTTTTCTTCTCTACCTTTTGGGATCTGCCTGGCTACAGAAAGACTGCATTTCCCTCAGCTTATTTATGTTGTAAGTTCTAGAGAGGCAGGGCCTGCTGTCTTTATGACTAGATGGGAAACCTCTTTAATGTTAATATACTAGTCTTATTTACTGTAACTCTTCATTGGGGGGCCTCCTCAAACCCTAATATGAGCCTGCTGACCCCCAAATTTGGGGATTTAATTTACACTGCTCCATAACACAAAGCCTTATAAATTAAAATAGAACATGAGTCCACACAGAAGATCCTTCTGAGATACCTGAGAGAAATAAGTAGAAAACCACTGTGTAGGAACACCCTACTAGGCCAGGATTCATGGGATTCATGGGATTCAGAAAGACAAAGCCTCACTGAAGACAAGTTCACAAACCAGACCATTGATGATGATGATAGAACTAACATTTCTGAGAAATTCTTCTAATCGTTTTAAATATCCCTTTAAAGCATACTATCCTATTGAGATAGTTTCTGTTAATATGTTCGTCTTACATCTGAGGAAAGTCAGTCCTGAAGAGTATGTCAGGAACTACTTCAAGGTCATTCAGCTCACAAACATCAGACTCAAGATTCAAACCCGTGTTTCCCATGTCAGACCAAACGTCTCCACAGAACAGGCAAATAAGCCATGAGAAATGTCAGAAGACAAAGCAAAGTATTTCAGAATATCAAGCATTTCAGATAGAAACATAAAACACGACTATAAATATGTGTTGAATGATTGCAGTCATAAAGGAAGAAATTGGAAACATAAGAACAGAACACTGTGAAAGAAAAGACAACGGAACTTCCATAAAGGAACAAAATGGTCACTGAAATCTGAAACTCAATGGACAAGTTAAACAACAAATTAAACACAGCCAACCCTTCAGAGAGAGCCAGGTAATGAAAAATAGATTTGAGGAAAATACACGCATAGTGCAGCAGAGCGAATAGAAGAGATGAGAACTAGGTAGACCGTGATGTCCCAGCACGCATCTATCAGTAACTCCACAAGGAGAGAAAAGACAAAATAGGGAGAGGCAAGATAGGTTAATGTCTGAAAATATTCCAGCATTGTAGAAAATCATGAATGTTCATATTGAGAATAGCAACCCAGCAATGGGTTATGTATAGCATAAAGTAAAGTAAACCCAAATCTAGACAAATCTAGTGAAAGAAAAGTAGAACTGAAGATAAAGAAGAGGTGTAGGGAGGAAGTGATGAGAACTAAACAGAGTAGCTAAGAAAGAATACATCTCAGGCCACCAGTAACTTCTCTCACAGCAACAACAGAAACTAGTAAACAAAATTATATCGTCAATGTTTTCAGGGGACACAACTGTCAGTCATGAGTCGAATTCTAGATCTGCTGAAACTTGCATCCAGGAATTCATGTGTAATAAAGAAATTATAGGGCGCCTGGGTGGCTCAGTTGGTTAAGCAACTGCCTTTGGCTCAGGTCATAATCCCAAAGTCCTGGGATCAAGTCCTACATCGGGCTCCCAGCTCCACAGGGAGTCTACTTCTCCCTCTGACCTTCTCCCCTCTCATGCTCGCTCTCTCTCTCAAATAAATAGATAAAATCTTTTAAAAAATTATAGGACAAAATTTCGGAGTGGTGCCTGCTAAGAGACTGAAAAAAATGCTTTAAATACTAAAAGGTGTAGTACTTCATGGAGAAGAATACTAAACCCCAAGGGACATTATGCTGCAAATAGTGAATTTTAAAAAGGAACAACATCACATGGAAAAATCTCCAAGTAGATTACAAGTTAAACCTCCAAATAAGTCTCAGTAAGTTTGGGAAGAATGAGCTCTTGTCAAGTATCTTTTCCAACACAACATTCTGGCACCAGAAATCAACTGCATTAATGAACTGGAGAAAACCACGAACACAGGGAGGCTAAACAACACCTATTAACCAACCCTCAGGTAATAAAGGCATCACACAGGAAATCCCCAAATACTTTCAAACAAATGAAAATGAAAATGACATGCTACCATCTATGAGTCACAAAAAAAGACTTTCTAAGAGAGAAGTTCATAGAGAGCAACACAGGCATACTTCAAGAAACAAGAAAAATTGCTAATAAACAATTAAAACTTACACTCAAAGGAACTAGAAAAAGAAAAAAGAAGTCCAAAGTTAATGGAAGAAGAGAAATAATAAAGATCAGAGTGGAAATAAATGAAACAGAGACTAGAAAAGATCCATGAAAGTAAGAGGTTGCTCACTGAAAAGAAAAAAGAAATTGATAAACTTTCATATAGACTGATCAAGAAAAAGAGTGGGGGACCAAAATATATAAAATCAGAACTTTTTTTTTTTAAAAGGGAATAACTTGTGTGTAAACGTTAATTAGAAAATAAATATTTTGATCAATTAGGACTATAAAAACAAGCAAAAATTAATATTCTTAAAAAAATGTACAAAGATTAATTATTGGAAGAGTTAAGGAATTCTAAGGTTCTTGTCAACTCCCAGGAGGGGAAGAGAGCCACAAATGGTCATAAACTGTGCTCAAATGTACTAAAAATCAAACAAAATTATGTATTAGAAAAATGACTTCATGTAATGCAAACTGTGTTTTTGCAGATTAAAAATAATCTCCAGTGGGGCATCCATGGGTTGCTGGGTGGCTCAGCTGATTAAGGTCAGATTCTTGATCTTAGCTCAGGTTTTGATCTCAGGATCATTGAGTTCAAGCCCCATGTGGGGCTCCACGTTTGCACATAGAGCCTATTAAAAAAAAATAACAATAAAAATAAATAAACAGAGAACACCACATCTTAGGAAGAACCAGAAGGGGTCAAAGTACGTCTAGTGTTACTGAAGTTTAGTATCAGAAGTCTTGGAGTACTGTCTCTGGTTGCAGTATGCAGTCTGCTGTATTCTGGGGCTTTCCCTGGGTTGTGTTGCCATAAGAAAAAACAAAAACAAAAACAAAAACAAACCAACAACAAAACAAAAACTGCTAAGTTCATTTCTGACTCTAGCAATAAAACAATTTCCACTTTGGAAAGGACTAGTATGTTTGACCACCAATGTCGGAGCCATGGGGGCTCCAGGAAGCGGGTTGGCTCTATGGCCATATGGCAGCAAAGGGTCCAGGCTATCAGGGACTTTCTAACTTTACATTGCCCCAGTTTCATGAAGCAAGCACTCTGCCTCCAGCCCTGTGGCAAACAGCACACGGCGGGGCTGGGCGGGGCTGGGCGGGGGGCGGGGAGTAGGGGTGGGAGGTTCCCGTCCCAAGTTTATACAGGGTCCATGGTGCAGATGTCAGGCTTGATGCAGATAAAATCACTTTGATGTGGAATGTCTAGCCATTTGTGCACCCAGGGGGGTTCCTACTGCGGCCTCTGCAGGCACAGAACAACACCAGGGGATGTGAATAAAGAGATAGCAAGGCCTGCTCTGTATTTAAGGAGTCAGGTCTCACATGGCAGAGTGAAATGGATATTTGTGGCATTCTCAGGAACTTCCTCTTCCCTCAAAACTAGAGTCGGAGACTCCACAGGTTATAAGAGCCAGCCTTTTAGAAAAGAACAATAAGAACAAAGCTCCTTTTTACTTATTCTGCCCATGGTGTTTTGTGCATGATTTCTGGGACGGGGATCCATTTCTTCTTATGGTATCGAAGCATCTGGTAGGATGTAGTGCATCAGCTCAGTTTGCCTTCCGAGAGGGGGTCCAATCAGCACGGGGTCAGATGCAGGGAAAAGGCAGCTCAGGACTGAGCCAAAACTCCCACTCAGGCTCCCCAAGCATCCCATGTGCCCCTCTCATCCCTGGACTCATGGAACAGGTTAAGGGCTAGTATTTCTCTCCTTTTAGGTTCTCTACCTGGCGGTAAATCAGTACTTTCTGATCTCTGAAAAATATGGTGGATGTGTCCCAAATTGCTCTTTCTTCTGCTTTCATTCAACAGCTATTGAATTCAACTTGGCATTTGATACCTAGATGTGTTTTTGTTGTTGTTTGTTTTTAAGATAGCAATATTCTCTCTGTCAATCGATGGAAAAAACATTACATTGACTGACATGAAAAAGTCATCTCTCATTCTGTGCCTTATATCCTCACCTGTGAAATGGATGGTGGGTCACAAGAGTTGACCGACTGGATGCTTGCTGACATCACCACTGTGTACCTCGAGATCTGTCAGCAGACTCCCCATGCAATCAAGACTTATTTTTCTATCACCTGCATTTTGGAGATTTCTGATTTCACATTTTGTTATTCCTCTCCATACTCTTTTACTACATCGGGAAATCCCAAATAATAATAACAGTAATATGTTGATTTAGCACCTGCTCTGTGCTTTGTATTCAAAGCACATTAATATACTAACTCTGGGGGTGATTGGGTAGCTCAGTCATGAGCCTTTGTCACCTGACTTTGGCTCACATCATGATCCTGGGGTCCTGGGATGGAGCCCTGCATCGGGCTCCCTGCTCAGCAGGAACTCTGCTTCTCCCTCTCTCACTCCCCCTGCTTGTGTTCCTTCTCTAGCTGTGATCTCTCTGTCAAATAAATAAATAAAATCTTTAAAATATATATGTATACTAATTCTGATCTTTACAACAGCTCTGCAACTTGCATACTATGAACTCTGTTGTGCAGGATGGGAATCTAAGGCCCAGGGAGGTTCAATGACCTCCCAAACTCACCCAGTGTTGGCATCAGAATTCAAATCCAGATCCAATGACTCCTGAGCCCTCACTCTGCCAACACTAACAGACAGCTTCTTTCTCTCAG
Organism: Spilogale gracilis; assembly: GCA_004023965.1. Lineage (NCBI taxonomy): Eukaryota > Metazoa > Chordata > Mammalia > Carnivora > Mephitidae > Spilogale > Spilogale gracilis. The sequence goes on along the minus strand of PITA01000661.1, from coordinate 131,626 downwards.
ACAGAATATGGCCTCATGCATGTTGTGTCCCCTGCCTTTAGCATAAAATCAGTTATGTTGTCCCAGGAATTATGGAGGAAATAAATACCTATGTTTCCTTTCTACTGGACATGTCCACTGCCTTCACTCCAATGCTTATTGGAGTCCAGTCTTATCCTGTAGCTTTCAAGGCTCCAGACAAGGGCCACTCCCACCAAAAGCACATCCCCTATGGCTCTTGCCTGAGCATCTTTCTCCCACCTCTGAAATTTTTCAGTATGCACTACCTACACATTATGCATTTAACATACTCTTCTCCCTCAACTTCTTTATTGTGAAAGCCCTATACCATCTTAAGATTCTGCTCAAACATCACTATTTCAGGAATGTATTTCCTAAGTCTCTTTGGTAGAACCAATTGAGTACTAAGTGTTCCATCAATATTTGGAGCTCACTTTGACTATAGCACTTATTACACTATGTTATAGATATTTGCTGCAACTCTTTACCACTCCAGTATCCATACTATGTGCTGCTAGAAGGTAGAACCCTCTGGTTCATCTGTACTAGCTCCTTACACATAGAAAGCATTAAAAAAAAAAAACCTACAAAGTTCACAGGTAAAGAAGGCATGCATCTATAATCAGAGGTCTCTCCAAACAATTGTGCTTGTGGACTTTTTCTATTTGAATGTATTTGGTACTGTCATTAAAAATCATCAGAAGAGCAAATAACAGGAAGGAAAAATAAAGAAGGCTGGGATAAGAATGAAAACAATAGGGAAAGAATAAAAAACAAAACAAAACAAAAAACAAACAAACAAAAAACTAGCAGTGACTATGCAGTGGAATTGTTCATGAAAATAAGCACTTAATTTAAATTAAGAACTATTCACAAAAATAATTGGGAGGGTATTTTTGAGAAATAGTTTAAGAAGAATTTATTTGGGAACTAGAACCTGTCAGCTTTTGCATACTTAAGAATGACAGCTCTTAGAACATGTCATGGGGAGAAGGTCTCAAATGGAAAGCAAGTTAGCATGGTGGACATCAAATGCATGGTTGTTGACTGATAGATTGTCATTTGAAGCATGTCACCTGCTGGTTGGTTTTTTAGTTTATGTTATTGTGTACCTATAAACTACTTTAGGCACATCAACCTCACAAATATTCCAAGAATCACTGTGAAAATATTCATTTCTTAAATACTTTACAAACATGAATTATCACAAAGCGAATGCATAAGCATGAAATGAAGGAGCCCAGAACAGTGGACTTGACATGGCCTTTGGAAGTTCAAGTTCTAATTCTGCTCTACCCCGGCTGTGTGATGTGGAAAAATCTTACTTCTCCCTATCTAAGTCGTAGGGATTTTTCCCCCTTTAAAATGGAGGGAACCACTCCTTTTTCATAAGATTAGTACAAAAATTAAATGAGTTTAGATGGTGAGTTGGTTCTTTGGTTCTTCCTTCTAAAAATTGTTTTGGTTCAAAGAATAAATGTTGGTAGCTGATTCTAATCTTTCCTGGTTTTAAATGAATAGCCATAAAAAGTAAAATACTGTACCTCATTGAACTTGAAATCAATCCAGTCCAATGGATACCTCATGCTCTTCCTTATGTCACTGGTGATACTTTCACTAATAAATCTCATATTTGCTCTTTGTCACTGCAACGGCAACAGTTCCATTACAAATCACTCATGATTTCACTGCAATCTGCATGTTTACTAAATTTGGGTTTGAGCTCTAGCATCTTTTAATCTGCCATTTTTATGTCAAAAACATTTAAGTATCAAAGAAAACTGATCACTTAGGGATGCCTTGCTTGCTCTTCCTTTGCTCTTTTTCCTGTCTCCTCTCATATCCTAGAAAGCCTTTGCCTATTTGTCCTGAAATGCTTGTCTTTAAGGATGTCTGCATAACCCAAATGGGTGGATGGGTATTTGTGAAGCAGGAATGGGCCAGATGCTAAGATATGTAGTGTACATCCTTTCTCTTTAAACTTCCTTGTTCAGTAAACAAGCATGATGACATGTCTGCTATATGTATAGCCCTTTTATACAGATGAAACTGGGTCTCCAAGAAAGTCAGAGGGGATGGGTGATGGCAGAGCTGAGGTTCATACTCATATCTGTTTGATTTTATACCCTTTGCTCTTTCTGCATGTGTTAGTTCAAATTACCATAGGTTAGTACTATGGTCTAGAAACAATAGAAAATTCTTTCTGACAGTTGTGGAGGTCAGAGGTCTGAGATCAGGGTGCCAACGTGGTCAGGTTCTGGTGAGACTCCTGTTCGGTTGTAAATTACCACTTTCTGCATCTTCACGGTAGGAAGGGTGAGGGACTTGTCTGACGTCCATTTTATAAGGACAGTAATCCCATTTGTGAAGGGTCCACCCTCCCACATGACCCAATTACCTGCCAAAGGCCCCATCCTTTGTATCTTCACAGTGGGGGTAAAATTTCAGCATATGAGTTTCAGAGGACACATTCAGTCCATCAAGCTGCAATATTGGACATCTTCTCATGGTATGCCTTTCTCCAAATTGTCCACAACTGTCACCCAGTTTGTATCATGATTCCCCAATTACATTTCCATTCCTGTCTTAGAGTTGGAAACTGAATCTTGGCTTGTTTGGCTAGAGTCCAGAGTTCCAAATCTATTCTTGTCAGTCATTGTCAAAGGTTTGAAACCTTTATATTCTTGGGTTGCTCTGCATGTTCGGATCCAAAATAAATAAGAAATGCACAGAAGTTAAGTGCTTGCCTCCAAACATCTCCATGCCAGCATGGATGTTGTTAGGTGTACCTTCTTCTTGGATCATTACAGTTGAGACCTGGCCATTCCCATGGGAAGCCATGCTACAGATTAGTCACCCACTTTGCTTAAGTCGTCTCATACAACCAAATCCCCCACCAGGAGAAAGAGTCAGCATCCCACTGAATTTTAAGCTATGGCTGCCATCTGGTCACTTCAGACTAATTTTGCCAAGATACCAGCAAGCAAGGAAACTCATATTATCTGTAATAAACCCCCTGCTGCTGTGCAATGGGCCTGCAGAAGAATGAGGTTGACACTCAAGAGGTCCACAAAGCATCACTTGATGCTTCTGTGCCCAACCTTGACAGAAAGTGACCAAGTCCTGAAGCCAGCCCCTAAAAAGAGCATGATGACCAAGGGCTCAGAACCCCAAGAGATGAGGATCTGTGTTACCCATCTGGTAAGACAACTGAATCAGCGTATGTATCAGCTAGAGGTGAAGGGAAACTAGATAAACAAAAACGATGATGTGATGATTCAGATATGACCTAAGACCAGCCACAATAACAGAGTTGTAGATCATCCTGCTAAACTTTTCTTAGAGGTTTCCCCAAGAAAAGACTGCATCTAGGATCCAAGAGAAGCTAGTCTCAAATTGGTTAAACTTAATCCATGAAGCAGGAAGATCTGCAAAGCAAGGGACAGAATGTAGAAGATATTGTGGTATGGCACCCTGATCCCTTTCAGGACCAAAGCATTTGTCTTCCCAGCTGCCAACAGTGCCCCTTGATTAAGGTGCCATTTTGCCCCTCGTTAGGAATTACCTTCAGCCAGAGGACTCTGCCTCCCAACCCCAGGGGCAGTCCTTATGCAATGACTAATCCATGCAGAGGTACAAAACTTAGAATGCTTGCTTCAAATTGGGACAACCCAGAAGGGTCATCTGGCCCTGGTGCTTCCCAAACTTTAGGCTGAGCACTCTATACTAAGCGTATTGTGATTGAACATCTCCCTATGCCCACCCAGCCCTTCCTTACTCTTTCATCATGTGTTCCTAATAAACCTCCTGAATATATATATTCGATGTATTTCCAAGAATCTTGACTGGACTCTGCCAATACAGTGTTTGTTTATTTCTTTAAAAAATTGCAATAAAGGCATTGACTCACATTCTACTTGTCCTTTATCTTCCTCCTCCCTTTTTCTTTTCTTTTCTTTTTTTTTTTTTAAGATTTTATTTATTTGACAGAGAGAAACACAGCCAGAGAGGGAACACAAGCAGGGGGAGTGAGAGAGGGAGAAGCAGGCTTCCCGCCGAGCAGGGAGCCCGATGTGGGGCCCGATCCCGGGTCTCCAGGATCATGACCTGAGCCGAAGGCAGTCGCCCAACCAACTGAGCCACCCAGGCGCCCCAGCCTCCTCCCTTTTTCAATTCTATGTCCAATAAATGAATTCACTGTGATATATTAAGGTCATTCATGCCTGTATACCACTATAAACATGTTTTCTCTGCATCAAGTATTTAACTGTGTTTTTCCTTGATAACATTTTATATAAGATCCAATAGATTCCCTTGTCTACTTATTTTGTCCACTGCCTAACTCTTGAACAATTAAAATATTCCCTTCAGAAAAGACTGGGATTTATTTTGCATGACTACACAAAGTAAGACTGTAACTGAATGGCTTTCTACTTTCCACTCTTCTTGTCATTCTTCTGACTATCTTCAAGCCTGAGACCCCAGCACCCACAGAACAGAGCTGCTAGAATAAGGAAATAGAAATACAAGACAATTCAATCTGAATTTCAGATAAACAACAAATAAAACTTGAGTATGAGTGTGTATCAAATACTGCATGGACATCCGTACTTAAACCAAAAATTATTAATTATTGATATTAAATTTGAATTTAAATGGATGTCCTATATTTTACCTAGAAATCCTACCACAGACTCTATCTGAAGTGGACAAACATAGAACACTCACCATAGTATTCAGAGCACTGGACATGGAGACAGGTTTGAGAGCAAGCTCTGCCATACTAGCTATGGGACCACAAGCTAATGGTCTGAACCCGCTCAACCGCTGCTTTCTTAATCTGTAAAATGGGTGTAATCGACTTTGTCCCATAGCCCAGGTCCTGATAAGGATCAGAAATGTGGAAAGAATATACTTTGCATGAGGTTAATGTGTAAACAGAGACTCTAAGCTGCTTTATGATAAATACCTAGGAGCTCTATCTTTGGTTCAGTAGATATGTCTATTGTTAAGGCTTTTGATACACAAAAGTGCTCTCCAAAAGGCTTGAGATAATAAGCATATGAGAATGTCTGCTTTTCCTCCCCAACCAATGCCAAATGTTATTAAATAATTTCAGCAATTAGCATGTTGTGTGGTTTGATTGAGTATAGTAGATGAAAACCAGTATCTATAGCCCAAACTCCCAGTGGAGTGTCATCTCATGTGAATAATGGTTCTATTATCTGGGGTGGAGAGCCTAGACTCCTTCACAGAATAGCCCAATTAGGTCCAGCAGTTTTCCCCAGCAAATAATACATAATACATAAATCAGTATTACCTTGTGTCCAATACACCAGCAAATGTCAAGATTTAAATTGCCCCAGCCAAAATTCTTCTGCCCACTCACCAAGAACAGCTGATTCTTTGAAGATTAGTTTATTGAGATCTTATTGAAATAGATGTCGAGGCAGCTCATCGGCTGTGAGATGTTCAGTCTCAGGGCCAGCTCTGCCATTAACTACCCTGAAGGCTTTAAGAAGATGGTTTATCTCCAACAGGCCGAGTCAGACTAAATAATCTCTCTGCCTTTCAGGACTCTGAAAATTTCTGAATCTGAAGTTTGAGGTTTAATTACTCTTATAAGAATTCTAAACTCCAAGTCACATCTCACCTATGGCTATAATTCATTCAGCCCAATAATCTGTCCAAAGCCGGCACCAAGAAGTGCTTCTTACGAGGCTTTATTCACTTGTTCCTATGGATTATTTATTTTTTTCATTTTTTTTTACTTTAAATTTATTTTATTTTTTTCAGTGTTCCAAGATTCATTGCCCATGCCCCACACCCCGTGCTCCATGCAATAGGTGCCCTCAGTACCCACCACCAGCCTCTCCCATCCTCCCACCCCTTCCCTCCAAGTCCCTCAGTTTGTTTCTGTGTCCAAAGTCTCTCATGTTTCGTGAATTATCCTACTTCCCATTTACTTTCCTTCTCCTACTGTCTTCTATATTACCCCTTATGCACCACAAGTATTCTTTTCAAATAATTTTCAATAAATAATAATAAATAAATAACTGGAAAAAATAAGCAAAATTGTTAGAAGAAGGAAGGAAGGAAGGAAGGAAGGAAGGAAGGAAGGAAGGAAGGAAGAAAGGAAGGAAAGAAGGAAGGAAGGAAGAGAGAGAGCAAGAAAGAAAGGAAAGAAAGAGAAAGAAAGAAAGAAAGAAAGAAAGAAAGAAAGAAAGAAAGAAAGAAAGAAAAGGAAGAAAGAAAGAAAGAAACAAACAAACAAACAAGAGTAGGACAGATCTTTAGCTTTGGCTAAAGATAACTTTTTCTTGAGAGAGAGAGAGAGAGTATGCATGTGGAGGGGGTGGGAAGGGGGAGCACAGGAGACAGATCATCTTAAACAGTCTCCCTACTGAGTGTGGAGCCCAACATGGGCTTGATCTCTCAACCCTGAGATCATGACCTGAGATCAAGAGTCGAACACTTACATGATTGAACCACCCCAGCAAAACAACATTTCTGATTTTGTTCCCTTATACTAAACTCTAAGTGGACCCTTAAAAAGATCTTGATTTGTTACATCATTGGAATATCACACATACATACACACACATGTATCTATATTTTATATAAAACATTTCAAAGTTCAGGATGACACTCAGACATCACTGATTGTGCTTGACTACCCAAAATATCTGTAGCCTTAATCTATGCCACCTTTTAGAATCATAATCTATACCTGTACTGTCTAATAGAGGAGCCATTAGTCACTTGTGCCTATTAAACATTTACAATGTAGCTAGCTCAAATTAAGATATGCTTCAGTGCACAATACACACTGGATTTCTTTTACGTATTTAAGATTTTATTTATTTATATGACAGAGAGAGAGAACAAACAAGGAGAGTGGCAGGCAAAAGGAGAAGACGACTCACCGCTGAGCAGGGACCCTGATGCAGGGTTCAATCTTCGGACCCTGGAATCATGACCTGAGCTGAAGGCAGACACTTAACCAACTGAGCCATTCAGGAGCCCCTACACCCTGGATTTCAAAGATTAGGGAGAAAATATAAAATACTACATTACTAATTTTTGTATTGCTATGGAAAAGGATAATATTTGGTTATATTGGACTAAATTAAATATATTTTTAACTATTTAAATCATACATATTTTTAACTATTTTATTTAAATAATTTATCATTTTAATAATAATTCATGGTTTATTTATAATTTTTATTTAAATAATTTATCATTTTAATAATAATTCATGATTTATTTATAATTATTAAAATAATTTCAATATCCTTCTTTTTACTTCTGAAATATGGTTATTGGAAATTTAAAGTTACATATATAGCAAACATTTATGGCTTGCATTATATTTCTGTTGGACAGCACTCATATATAATAACGATAGTAATAAAAGCATCGATTTCTGAGCAGCAAGCAGGTGCACACAGAGTGTGGCTATTACAGATATATTATCCCTTTTTTAACATTTTATTTATTTGACAGAGAGAAACACAGCTAGAGACGGAACACAAGCTGGGAGAGTGAAAGAGGGAGAAGCAGGCTTCCCGCTGAGCAGGGAGCTCCATGTAGAGCTCAACTCCCTAAATCTAGGATCATGATCTGAGACCAAGGCAGATGCCCAAGGACTGACCACCCAGGTGCCCCTATCCCATTTTCCTTACAATAACACTTCCTGTCAAAGTGAGGCAGAGAGGTTATACCTTGCCAAACTTTGGAAAGCTAGCATGTGACAATGCATAAACCAATTTGCCCAAAACAATTTCTCTCATTTTAGAGTTCTGAGTCTTCAGGACTTGTTTATTAGCCATTCATTTTAATCATAATCATGTTATTAATTATTATTTAGAGATCAGAGGCCTGAGTTCAGATCTAACAGACTTGGGTATCAATCCTGTCTGTGCTACCAGCTCATTTTCCCCCCAGAACCTCAATTTATCCTCTTAGGAACTAGATGAGTGAAAAGCCAATGTGCAGTAAGTGTTTATTACACTCTGGGCAGTCATCCAAACACTTTCTACTTGAACTTGTGCAACCTTCATAACAATTCCTTTAGGGAGTTCCTATGCCATCTACATTTTTCAGATGAGAAAACGGGGACATTAAGAGGTTAATCAACTTCCCTAAAATCACACAAGAAAAGAACGAAGAATGCCAGGTTTGAACCTGTTCGCTTAGTTCCAGAACCATGCACAGATCAAGGGCAGGACTGGGTGGAGATTATCGTAAAGTGCTTGATCTTAAAGACTTTTAAAAGAATAGTATACACACCTAGCTGAACGTACATCTACATTTTAAACAAGGTCAGTGAGAAAATGTAAATTCTTTCAGAATAGTTGCTGTTCTAAGTTGAAACTATTGCTCTGAGTGCTGTTGAGTTTCACTAATATGTATAGAAACTTCAAACCCGCACGTTCATTACCTGTTATAAAATGGAGGTTGATTCAAAGAACTCCTCTGACACAGACAGATCCAGGGACCCACGTTGATTTTGCAAGTAAGTATATAAGTATTTGGGACCCTTTGCGCTGAGCTCCGGTGCATGGGTGGTTCACGTCTCCAGCATCTGGAACTGTGCACACGCCTCTTTCACCAGCTGGTCAGAGAGAAACAGGGACAAATGCCGTGATGTAAAGAGGAGGAAGAGGAGAGCTGCTTCAGTTCTGTCCTTCTGTGTGATCACTCATGATGTTTATTTCTGTTTAAAATCATAAACACTGAAATGGTGTGTCATGCAAGGTGTAATCTTTTTATTTGGCAAGTAGAAATTTTAGTTTCTACGTGCGATATAGTCAACGCATTTCATGGTTATTATTCCCTAAAAAGGAAGGCAATACCAAACACAGGTTTGATAAAGATAAGTGGCTTCTTGAGTGTCCTATGTCACCCTCAAAATACCATGTTTTATGATTTTATCAACTTTCCCTCTTCACCTTTCTGGATGGTCAGCTCCAAGTGCCCAGGATAATTCTACAAAATGAAGCAGAGAATAAATTAAGTTGGTTGATACCAACCACATCCCAGTGGTCACCTTCATTTTACCTGGATGCTTTTCTGGACCTTCTTCACTGTGTTTCTCAGAAATGTGACTCACCAGGCCACCACACAGAGTTTGTGTTCTTTTGTAGCTTTGAGCCTGAAATCCTACCCAGCTTCCTTTCATTCGAGTAAACTCTTGTGCTTCCCCCAGCTAATTCCATGCCATGATTTTCCTCACCTCTTCCTGGAGAGCTTTCCCTCCACCCTGCTGCAGAACTCTCTGACCCAGCTTATCTTCTAAGGGGAGTCTCTCCTTATCCTGTAGGATTCACCTCATATGGTAGCCTCTCCTGAGAAAAGCCTCCTAAAAGCTCCAAATTTAATGGTTATTTTCTTATTGAACACGAACTACAATCTCCTGATACATTGTTTACATGTGTGCTTCTCCTTCTCCACCTTAAAAGTGTTGTCTAGCGGCACCTGGGTGGCTCAGTTGGTTAAGCGACTGCTTTCAACTCAGGTCATGATCCTGGAGACCCAGGATCAAGCCCCACATCAGGCTTCCTGCTCTGTGGGAAGCCTGCTTCTCCCTCTGTCAGTCCCTCTGCTTGTGTTCCCAATCTAGCTGTGTTTCTCTCTGTCAAATAAATAAATAAAATCTTAAAAAAAAAAGTGTTGTCTAAAGTTGAGGAATGACTTTTTCTGCATTTTTGTGTCTAAAAGGCCCAAAATAAAGCCTGTCTTCTAGGATGACCTCAATAAATATTTAGCTAATTCATGAATGACTGAAGTCCAATGTTTTCTAACTGCCTAAGTTGATGCCCCTTGAGAAGATGTTTTAAAAAATAAAGGAAATTATCTAAGCCTGAGTTTCCTAGAAAGAAGAAGTGTGAGCGATTAATGGGCAACTCCTTCCTGTGCTGTGTTTCTCACTGGTTTAAGCTTGTCCCATGGGACATCAACTCCACTGTGGTCCTTGGCTAGGTGCCCTGGCTTTTCCTTCCAGGCTCTCAGGAAGTGGTGGCCTCTTGGGCCTGGAGGGGTCAGACCTAGGCTCTGGTGTTGCCGTCGTCCTCACCTCTGAGGACTCTCTGAAGGCCATGCTGATGTCTGTCTCTGTCCTAGAGGAGACAGTGCTGGGACACGGTGAGGGGCAGGGAGTCTCTGCTACTGTAGGAATTGTAGGAGCCAAAGTCAGGAAAAGGCCAGTGGTTGCAAATGTCAAGCCGTTCATCAGAAGTACGTAGACTGGAGTGACTAAAAGTAATAATAATAAACAGCAGCTGAGATGTGCTAAGATTTACATTGGAAAAGACTCAGTATTGCCCCCGGAGCCACAATGATGAGAAAGAAAAAAAGGTCAAAGTCCTTCTTCATAGGCTGTAAATGGTTTGGTGGGAAATATAGACATTAATCAAATAACTGCCAAATAAATGAAAAATTGCCAAGATGAGAGGCACAGCTGAAAAAATGTTATGCTGTCTTCAGAGCCTCTGAGAGGAGCTACTGGGGGACAGATAGACAGGAAATGATTCTCTGAGGATACAACAATGAAGGAGAAATATTATTGATGAAAGGAGTCATTGAGGTGACCAGTGGGAGGGAAGATACAGAGGGACATCAGTGGACAGACATCCATGGGCAGTGAGGAGCAGGTGCTTAGAGAGTAGGGGAGAAGGTGACCCCTGGGGCAGGTAAGGGTGGAGAGGTGACTGGAGGCTGGGTCAGGACAGGCCTGCAGCTCCATCCTGGGGATTAGCAGTAGAAGCCCCCAAAGGGACTTATCAGATTCGTTGACCAGATCAGTACTGCCCCCAAAAGATCATGCTGATGCTGCAGAAGAGAATAAACAATAGAAAACAGGAAGGATACAGGGAAACCAATGAAGAAGCCACTGTGATTTGGACTGAGAACATGACAATGAAGCTGGAAGGAAAGGAGAAAGATGTGAGAGGTGGTTGCAGAGGACAAGACATCTTAGGACAGCCAAAGAGACAGAGGTGAAGAAGGGTTGTAGGGGAATGTTGTCATGACCCTGGTTTTATACCTAGACTCATATGACCTGAAAACTGTGGGTAATGCATGTTTGCATGGTTTTTCTTCTGAGTATATCACTTCACACGTTTCCACATCTGTACTTACCATACCCTCTTTTGTGACCTAGCAAACACTTTTTCCTATGAACCAGATATTCTATTCATTAAGACCAAAGTGTCATCTACAAATGGAAGGATGATTCCTTTGTTCCCTCTCCTGCAATGTTTAGTAGCATATTGATGATGGTTTGCATGGATTTCTAGGATTATGCATTAATTTAATTTATTTTTAAAGATTTTAATTTTTTTTAAGTAATCTCTGCACCCAATGTGGGGCTCAAACCCACAACCGTGAGATCAAGTCACATACTCCACCAACTGAGCCAACAGGCAAGGAGATTATACATTTAAACAAATGTTTTGAATGGTGATTATACTAATAATAACCAGCATCATCTCAGTCTTCTAGTTTAATTGAAGAGAGTCATTTCTTTTCTTGAGGAACTTTGTTTGGATCTTGAAGCACGTGGCAGAAGGCATAGCGGTGGGCCAGTCTGCGTGAATGTAGGGAAGACTGGTAACCTTGCCATTTTCTGTCTTCATCTTCACAAAAACAGAAAACAATCTGTCTCATGCACTGAGTTGTATAAGCTGGTGAGAGTTTTCTTTTCAAGTAAACTATAAATCATTTATAACAAGGATCATTATTGCCACAATAGGAAATTGTAAAAGAACTGTTGAGTGCAGTAGGATGTAGTATAGAATATTTTTTACTGCAACAGGAAATATGATACTATTTTTTAGTGCAGTAATGCTGGTTGTAGATAAAAAAAATCATTAAATTTTCTTGAAATATAATTATAATAAGAAAAGATAAAAATCATTTTGGAAGGTATTAAATATTAAACTTGTGTGAAACTTCCAAAAAAAATCCCATAAAAATTCAAAGAGGCAGATTGATACTGCTTCTCCGGTGATAACTTTCAGTTCAGAGTGGATTTTATGCCTGAATTGGCCACATACAATTTCTGATCGAAACTTTTCAATGAGGTTCTTTTCAGACTTTTAACAACCACCACCACTAAAAACTATCTTTGTATAAGTAGGTGATAATAAACTGTAAAACCATTTTTACAACCATTCAGAATTGGCAACAGCTGAAATTAAATTTACAGAATCCAAAAGATCTTTCTCATCTTTCACTGACAGAAATATTGAGGAAATGTCTTGAAACAACGTAAACTGTTTTCAAAAGCAATCAAATATTTTCATACAGAGTATTTCAAACAAGGCAAAAATTCTCATTTGAGAATATATGTGAATGGTTAAGGTGGTTATCCTCTACAGCTAGTCTCGATGAAAACAGGGTAAAAGAATCACCATGAAAAGCAAACTTCAAACTACCACATTATCAGCAAACTGCATAGAAGTACCCAGTATTGTATTTACCCCAAAGATACAGACGTAGTGCAAAGAAGGGCCATATGCACCCCAATGTTCACAGCAGCAATGGCTACCATAGCCAAACTGTGGAAGGAGCTGAGATGCCCTTCAGTAGATGAATGGATAAAGAAGATGTGGGACATACACACAATGGAATATTGCTCAGCCATCAGAAAGGATGAATACCCAATATTTGCATCAACATGATGGAACTGGAGGAGATTATGCTGAGTGAAATAAGTCAAACAGAAAAAGACAATTATCATATTATTTTCACTTACTTGTGGAACATAAGGAGTAGCATGGAGGATATTAGGAGAAGAAAGGGGAAGGTGAATTGGGATAAATCGGAGGGGGAAATCAACCACGAGAGACTGTGAACTCAGGGAAACAAACTAAGGGTTTTTTAGGAGGAAGGGGAGTAGGAAGATGGGTTAACCCAGTGATGGGTATTAAAAAGGGCACGAATTTCATGGAGCACTGGGTGTTATACTCAGGTGACTAACATCACATAATAAATAATTTTTTTTTAAAAAGTACTCAGTATTTGAGAAAATGGGGACTCCGGGCTGACACCAGCATCTGTGGTCCCAGGTGTTCTAGAAGCTTCCTCTCAGCTTCTCTCTCACTCCTCCCACCTGGGCTGCAAACTGTGCTGCCGGAGCACCTGGAACATGACCTTCTCCCTCAACCCTACAGATGTCTGGTCTACTAAGGGCCGAAAAAGTGCTCTGTGGCTAAGGCTGCCTTGGACGTATTTCACATTTCACAGTCGAACAGAAGATCCAGATGTTACTTCTTTTTTTTTGTAGTTGTTGAGATTTTATTGATTTAATTTTTGACAGAGAAAGAGAACGAGTGAAGGTGTCACGGGGGAGGGCAGAGGGAGAAGGAGAAGCAAGTTCCCCTCTGAGCAGGGAGCCTGACGTGAGGCTTGTTTCCAGGGCCCGGGGATCATGTCCTGAGCGGAAGGCAGATGCTTAACTGACTGAGCCACCCAGGCACCCCCAGATGTTACTTCTTCTGCCCACTGCCTGTGGTCCCACTCAACCTCAGTCACCAGGTCCCACTCTTCGTCCAAAGGCTCCCATGAATTGGTGAAGCCGATGGCCATGGGATCCTGGCACCCACAGAGATCGGTATGACAAAAGTGCCCCAATAACACACCCCACTCCACGTTCAACAAATTTCGAGTTAAAGCAACCTCTTCCACCCTCAGTAAGAGGAAGATAAGATCATGTGTACAGGAGAAATTTATAAACCCCAGTATTAGTGCCTTACGTGTGTGGGCATTCCTGAAGGGACGGTAATCCAATTCAAATAAACAAGGTCTGGTGCTTCCACAAAAGATCTCATCTGTTAAGCACTGGAATACAACTCTATCTTTTGTGCCTGTCTAAGCAGTGGGCTCCTTTTAATTAGCAAGGGCAAACTCAGCTTTTATATCTAAAAGTGAACATGAGCCAACAGAGCATTATAGCACCATATATATATCATTATATATATCATTATATCATTATATCATTATACATATACATATAATTATACATATATATGATGAAAATAATGACTAAAGGTGTAATTGCATCCAGACAACACCTCAGAAAGAGAAAAAATGAAGATAGTTCACATCACACGGCTCTTCTCAGATAATAGAGTTTAGTATCTCATTCAACTGGGAGCTTCTGTTTGGTTAAACAATCATCAAGCAGAAATCATGGTTCATTACAAATCCCATCAGTTATGTCCCATTTGAGTGGTTAAATATTTCTTTGAAGGGAGGAAACCCCTTCTATTTCTTTTTGATTTTAATTTTCACACAGGAATTTTCTGTACAGGAAAAACTTTAAAATAGGAATCGGAGGATCTAATCTCTCAATTATCTTACATGTCCCCTCAGACATGTCACTTAAAACCTGTGATTCATTTTCCCAGCTATAAAGCAGGGACATGAACTGAAATTATATATGAGGCCACAGAACTCTAAAATTCTAGAATTTTCTCTTTGATTTATTTCCTCACAGTGTTCCATCAGGTCCTAACTCAAGAACTATGTGTTTTCCAGGGTGCCTGGGTGTCTCAGTTGGTTAAGCATCTGCCTTCAGCTCAGGTCATGAACCTGGAGTCCCGGGTTCGAGCCCCGCATCGGGCTCCTTGCTTGACAGGAAGTCTCCTTCTCCCTCTCTCACTCTCCCTACTTGTGTTCCCTCTCTTGCTGTGTCTCTCTCTGTCAAATAAATAAGTAAATAAATAAATAAATAAATAATCTTTTAAAAAAAGAACTATGTGTTTTTCAGATATAAAATGTCATTGAGATGATCATTGAAAGTCAACAACATAAAATAATGGTGACAAAAATGCCAATTAAGGTCACATGAGCAGGGATGTGGTGGTATGACTGCAACTTTGGGAGTGTTGAAAATAGACTCAGTGCTCAGCATATATTTGATAAATTCAAAAGATCCTTGTGAAACACATGGTCTTCCTCAATTGTTTTTGGAAGATATATATTTTTTTCCTTATGTTTGTTGGTTTTGCTTTTGTTTTTTGAAAAAGAACTTCTTTGCTTCAACGTCTCAGTGCTAATTCTGGATGATGCAGAGGAATTAAGGGAGTCTCATAATGGGTAAAATCCTGAGAAAATCTTTTTCTTGGTTCAGCCTTTTTTTATGTTCAGTTAGCCACTGTATAGGTACATCATTAGTTTATGATGTAGTGTTCAATGATTCATTAGTTGCATATAACACCCAGTGCTCATCACTACATATGCCCTCCTTACCTTCAGCATAGCACATAGGGCTGACTTCCCAGAGTATGCTCTCAAGGCAGTCTTTCATTGGACCATTCATCCCTTTCATGAATACTCCTTAGGCATCTACCCTGAGGCAGGTATCTATGCTTGGTGCAAGGGATATGGTGGTAAATAAAATGAGCAACAGTCTGGGGCTCCTGGGTGGCTCCGTCATTAGGTGTCTGCCTTTGGCTCAGGTCATGATCCTGGAGTCTCGGGATTGAGCCCTAACATCAGGCGCCCTGCTCAGCAGGAAGCCTTCTTCTCCCTCTTTTACTCCTCCTGCTTGTGTTTCCTCTCTAGCTGTATTTCTCTCTGTCAAATAAATAAATAAAATCTTTAAAAAAAATGAGCAATGATCCAGTTTTCATGGAGCTTATCTTCTCAAGGAGAAACACAAGGAAGTAGAGTATGTGAAAAAAGAAAACTTTCAGACTGTAATAAATGTTATGGGTGGGAGAAGGAATTAATTAAGGGTAGTAGGGACAGGGGAATTGGGGTGAGGAGGCACTTCAGGTAGGGTGGCTCTGAAGAGACATTTTAGGGGACTCAGGTGACAAATAAAGGCAGCCAATGGAAAATCTGAGGACCTAGATCGCTGCCAGCAGCAAGAGCAAGCACCAGTGAGAAGCTGGGGAATTCAGACAACACTATTCAAGTCCCTGCTGCTGGCTTACTAGTTCTGTGAAATCAGAACATCTCATTTGATCTCCGGAACTTATTCATCTTCTAACTACAAGTTTGTCACACACAGCATGGTGATTACAGTCAACAATACTGTATTATATACTTTAAAGTTGTAAGAGACTAGACCTTAAATGTTTTCACCACAAAAAAAAAAAAAATGATAGTTATAGACTTAACAGAGGCACTAGCTGCCGGTGCGGTGCTAATCCTATTGCAACAGAGAAAAATATCAAGTCGACACACTGGACACGTTCAGCCTATGCAGTGATATATGTCACTGATGTCACTCATTCATATGTAAATAGAGAAATAAAGCTGGGAATGAAAGATCAAAACAGAAGTCCTCTTTGGCCTCTTTGAACATCGGTTTATCCCTTTGTATTCAGGAAAATAATATTGCCTCACAGGATTGCTGGAAGGATTACACGAAGTAAAAGAGCCTTTCAGTACTGTCCCATGGTCTGCCAAGTGAACAAATCCCCGGGCATAGCACCCCGGGTGGTCTGGACATACCTTTCTAGCTTCACTTCAGCCTATTTCCCCTCCCTTACCTTTGACCCAAATATGTGTCCTCACAGATGTACCAGGATTTTCCATTTGTCCCTACCTCACACCATTGTTCCCTCTACTTGAAATACCCTCCATGTCCTTCTTGTCTTAACTCACTTTTACTCACTTATCAACACCTGACTCAACTAATACTTCTTGCCACTCTCTCATACTCCAGTGACATGCTGAGTCCCCTTGACCTGCAGCCACTAATTTGCTGCTTTTTTTCTTAAAGATTTTATTTATTTATTTGACAGAGAGAGAGAGATGACAAGTAGGCAGAGAGGCAGGCAGAGAGAGAGGGGGAAGCAGGCTCCCTGCTGAGCAGAAAGCCTGATGTGGGCCTCCATCCCAGGACCCTGAGATCATGACCTGGGCCGAAGGCAGAGGCTTCAACCCACTGAGCCACCCAGGCGCCCTAATTTGCTGCTTGGTCTCACTTTCTCTACTACATCCTCTCTGAGAAGGGAAGCAATTCCATATCTTCACATCAGATTTCTACATAACCTGGAGCAAGTAGTTTCTCAATGAATGTTTATTGGATAGTCAGCCGGTGTCTTCCTGGTGCTGAAAATCTGGGCACAACTGGATCCCAAGTTCAAAATTTCCAGTGTGAGTCAAGGGAAGCTCCATTGTACAATGATAACAAACATCCCCAAATCTCAGTGGCTTAACAAAAATATAGCAGTCATATCATGAGACATGTTCACCCAAGCTCACTTAGGGGATCTTCTCATGATAGTTCCTGAGACTCAAGTAGTCAGAGGCTCCTTCTTAACTCCTGATTCCACAGATTCCACCACAGAGAGAAGGGAACTCTTGAATGTCTGAAAGGGTTTGGCTTAGATGATTCTCAAAGGCCCCATTTTCTAATTTCTCATCAAATTCTCAGTTTCCAATTGGACTAGAATTTCTATGATAACAATTGAAATAAATAGAAATTTATATATAAATATATTTCAAGAGACAAGTAGGATGGGGAGAAAAGGTCTACACACTCACACACACACATACACACCCACACCCATACAATGCATATGAGTGTGTATGGAGGTATGCCCACAACTTTCAACAACTAGTACTGAAATACCACAAGAGGTTAAAGTCCTGCAGTCACCAGTGCTAACTGCCGTGTGTCCGGGAAAGAGGTAATTTGCCTGGTGTTCTGCTATCTGGGCAGTCATATTGCCTTAGAGTTGGGTTTCAGGGCCATACATATGTAGGAGTTTCTTCCCCTCCACTTAAAACAAAATCTAATTCCACCAGTGGATAGGGAGTGACATTGAACAAGCACTTGATTTTTCTGAAACTCAATTTTGCAACTCTAGTAATCAATAGCACCAGGATCATAACAATAATAACAGTAATAGCTTACAACCATTGGGCATCTATGTGCATGCATTACTTTAATTCATTCTCATTCTTACACACACACACACACACACACACACACACACACACATACACGCACATGCACACACACACACTACTGACTGGTGCTATTAACATACTGCAGTTAAGGAAGTCAAAACTCAAAAAAGAGAAATGACATGTCTGGGCCACAGTTAAGTCGAATTGAACTCAGGTCCAGCTCCAGAGGTAGAGCACTTAATTCTAATCCTACACATCAGTAAAAGAGGACAACAGTGTCAAGAATCCAAATCTGTGAGTATATTAAATGGGAATGGGTTCATGGAAAGCTAGTAAAATGTGAAGATTAATTCCTCAAGATTTCTATAAACCACTGAAGACAGGAACCATGTTGTATCCAAGTGTTCCTTGGCATACAGTAGATACTCAATAAATGCTTGATGTATGCAGTAAACACTAATTCAAGTGATCCACATAGTGTACAATGGGTCTATGCCTACTTGACCAAAGATGGTATTCCAGGTAAAAGCATCTGACCAGGCTGTCAGTGAATCATTTCTACCCTCTAGGAATAGGAAACCTGGAAGTTCCCAGAGACTGAAGGGCCTTGAAGCTGAGTTGGTTCAATGACTATATTGTAGAAACAGAGAGAGAGAGAGAGAAGGAAAGAAAAAAAGGAGAGAGGAAGGAAAGGATGAGGGGAAGGAGAATAAGAGGAAGAAAGGAGGAGAAGGAAGAAGAAGGAGGAAAAGGAGGAAGCGAGGATGAGGTGAAGGGGAGGGGAAGGAGGATGAGAAAAAGGAGGAATAATGCCAAAGAGTAGATCTGTGGTCTTCGGTCAGTTTGAAGCTTGGGACAAATGGGCCTTGGATGTTGGAATCTCCACTCAGGGCCCCATCGGAACCCCAAGCCATCTCGTCATCATGGGGACTCTCGGATGAAGTTGGTGCTGTGGGGTCTTAGATCTGAGCACATGGGGCATGTGTCACCAAATCCTGCCTTCCAGCCAATCAACCTCATGAGGAACTGAGGCCAAAAGAGGCAGATTTATTTGTGACAACCTCCTTCCTGGTTCCACAGCCACAGTGTCTAGACACTATTTATTGGCACCCCCCTGGGGTTTGCAGGAGTGCACTTGACTCTAATTAATCAAACTGACTAACAGTGTGCATAGTCGTTAAAGAGTAACCACAGCTTTAATGAAGACAAAAGGGCACCAGATGTCCCCTTTGATGGTAACTTGGGCTATTTTGTCTCCTCCTCCCTGTTCTTTTCCTTCTTGCCTGGCTCCTCCCAGTCCACACTCATTTCCTGTCATACTCTTGCTTTTTCTCCTGTGACTTAGTGACACACACATGGCTTTTAAAGCCTCTGCTGATACTGAGTCCCATTCCTGAATCATGCAGATGAATTGCTGTGTAACCATGATGAGGTCTCAGTTTCCCCATCCGTACTATGAGGGGAGGTGATGGTGTCTGCCTAGCAGAGTTCTTGCATGGGTTGCAAATGATAAAATCTGTGGAAGTGCTGGGCTCACCCTCCTTCTCTCTCTCATTGCTCTATTCTTCTTTCTTCTTCCCCTTTATGATATTACTCTTTTCAAAACCTATACCACCTCTCTTCCCTTCCTCCTCTTCCTTTCTTCTTTCCTTCTCTTTCACTTCCTTGTTTATTTCCTCCTTCCTGCTTTTCCTCTCCTTTTCTAGGCTTTCTCCTTTGCTTACCCTCTCTCCTTTCATGACCAGAAGTCATCACAGGCACAGGCAGCTTGAAACTTCTCTGGATGTCTGGCAAGGCTGGCAAATCTGTAAAAGACTAAAGCACAAGAATAGCACTTGAAGTGGCAAAGCGGAGAGAGGTGTTGGTTGTTTGTTACTGCTATAAGACTGTCTTTATCTCACCTTCTTGGCTGGCAAGGAATACACAAGGAAACAGGAGACTCTCCATCCAAACATCTTGGAATTCTGGCTCAATGCTTGCAACTACCTACCTGAAGAAAAAGAAACCACTAAGCTAGTTACACATATATTGCTATGGATTAAATCATGGTCCTCCCACCAAATTCATATGTTGAAGCCCTAACCCCCAGTGTGCTAGTGTTTGGAGGCGAGGTCTTTAGACGGCAATTATGGTTAGATGAAATCAGGAGGGTGGGATCTTCATGGTGGAATTAACAGCTCTATAAGAAGAAGGAGAGAGAGAGATCACACATAGCAAGAAGATAGCCATCTGTAAGCACAGAGGTGGGCTCTCACCAGGACCCGGATCAACAGACCTTAATCTTCGATTCCCCAGTCTCCAGAATTGTGAGCAATAAAGGTCTGTTGTTGAAAACCCCCAGCCTGTGGTATTTCGTCATGGCAAAAATACCTATAGACTAATATAGGTATGTTGTTACTTGCCGCTGAAAATAATACTAATCAATAATCTCTTGGCCTTTGGAAAGAAATTAGAGTCCCACTCTTCCACAGTCTATATCTGAGTGGGGGAGTTATTCTGGATGAATATAGATGTGTTGAAAGCCCCTTCCTGATTCCCTTCCAGAGTAGCACTAACCCTGTTATTTAGTAGGCTTTCTTAACAACTGATCGCATGTACTTTGAGAGAGATTGCTTGATGAGGAAGTGCCCTCAATTAGAATCCAATTTAACATTCTCGGGGCTATAGGTTTTCCTTTTTTAATTTTGAAGATTTGGGGTTTTTTGCTCCAGCTCATAAACAGCGTAGGTCTTCTCCTAGCCTGGCTAACTCTGCTTGCATGGTTTGCCTATATCAGTCACTAGCCAAGTAGTCACTAGCTCATTCGAAAGCTGTTTACTAAGCTTCTATTGTATGTCAGACCCTGAGGAGAGACTGATGAAAGAGACAGAATGGTCCTCACCCCCAGGAGAAAATGTTGTAGTCAGAGAAGGCAGAAAACAAGTAAATGAGCAAATAAATGGGATCACTGATGTCCTGTACAGGAAGTAAACAGATATTTGGGGTTGGAAAACTCTGGGAGCAGGTGAGTGGGATGGTCAAGAATCACTCCTCTAAGAGGCTGACTTCTGAGTGAGACCAGACTAAGCCAAGCAAGGAATGATCTGGAAAGGGATTACAGACAGAGGGAACATTAAGCATGATGAGAGCAGTTTGTCCTCTTTACCTTTTTTTCTTGCTAATAACTGACCATCGTGCTTATTTTTCACAGGGCCTGGTGCAAATGCCTTGCCCTGGTTTCTACAGTATATATCTGTTAGTCCATGAATGAATGAATGCATTGCAAGAAGTGTGACATATTCCTAGTACAATAAGAAGCTAATGAAAAATTTTAAACTAAGAAGTGATATTGTCTAATTTATGCGATAATTCTTACCTCAAATCACTGATGACTTTATAAAAATAAAAATTTTCACTAAAACTATTATAAGACTTCACCTTCCCATATCTTATGATTTTTTTCCTGTATTTTTTTGACTGAAAAAGAAAGAAATTCTTTTTCTGCCATTCTGATTAGTGTACAATGTGTTCATTGTTGTTATGGTTTTGGTTTGGTTTTTGTTTTAAGAAACATACTTTGGGCACCTGGTGGTTCAGTCAGTTAGGTATCCATCTCTTGATTTTGGCTCAGATCTTGATCTCAGGGTCATGAAATCAAGCCCCACATCAGGCTCTGCAGTCAGCACGGTGTCTGCTCTAGATTCTCTCCCTCTCCCTTTCCCTTTGCCCCCTCCCTGTTTATGCACTCTCTCTCTCTCTCTCAAATAAACAAATAAATATTTTTTTTAAAGAAGCATACTTGGGGCACCTGGATGGCTCAGTCATTAAGCATCTGCCTTCAGCTCAGGTCCTAGGATCAAGCCCCACATTGGGCTCCCTGCTTGATGGGGATCCTGCTTCTCCCTTTCTCACTCCCCCTGCTTGTGTTCCCTCTCTAGCTGTGTTTCTCTCTGTCAAATAAATAAAATCTTTTTAAAAATAAATAAGGAAGTTACTTTACTGGGGACAGTCAGATTATGTATCAGTTATATAGCTGCATAACAAATAGCCACAAAATTTGGGGAGATTTCAAATAATAAACATTTATTGTCTCACAGGCGTTATGGGTTACAAATTCAAAAGCAACTTAACTGGATGGTTCTGGTTCATGGACTCTTAGCTGGAGTTGCATCACATGAAGGCTTGACAGGCAGGAAAATTCACTTCCAAACAGCTGCTGGGAGGAGGCATCAGCTCCTCATTGGCTTTTGGTAGGAGGCCTTAGCTCCTCAATACATACGATGCCTGAGTGTCCTCACAATATGGTGGCTGACTTACCCAAGAGTAGACAGTGCAAGGGAGGGCAAGCAGAATGGTCTAGTCTTAGAAATGACATGTCACCATTTCTGCTGCATTCCATTGATCAAACAAACTAATTTGCATATGATGTTGGAGAGGACTATGCAAAGGCATGAACACCAGGATGTGGGGGATTCCTGAGGATCATCTCAAAGTCTGGCTATCACAGATGAACAAAGGGAAGGGGAGGTGACTGAATAGAGCCAAGATGGAAATGTAGAGCTTGCTAAGCAAAGAGCTAATAGGGGCTATAAGATCATCTCTGTTAGCTATTCAAGACCCATCTCCCACATGCTACTTTGTATGAGATCTCTTGATCACTGGAAAGGTAGCCAGGTTCAGGCTTTAGGTATAAACATGGGATACAGTTCTGGCCAAGGACATATATATGGAAGTCTTCTAGGGGATTCTGGAAAGCCTTTTTTACCTCTGATAAGTAGGAGGTACTCAGGAGAAGCTCTGAGCGGTTCTCCTACCTCTCCTTTGATCTTTCCATGTAGTGCAGGAGAATGAATGCTAAAAGAGGTTTTAACCTTCTTGGAACCAGGAGGAAAAGATCAAAGGAATTCTAGAGTCACCCATACAAAGCCCCAGATACAACCGATTTCCCGAACCAAACCAGCAAATTTCTACATCCCCCACTTCTTGTTGCATAATAAAAATAAACTCTTATTGGTTTAAGCCACTTTTATTTGGGTCTTCCCATTGTCACTAACTTATAAAGGGCTCTAACCTAGACATAGAAGGCCAGGGCAAGCTTTCCAGGAGAAAGTGATATCCGTCCTAGGAGCACAAGGAATAGGTAAGAAAAGGCTCCAAGGAACAGGAGCAGCAAATCCCCAGATTCAGAGACAAGGGAGAGCAAGATATACTTGGAGAACTGAGTGTAGTTGAGTGTGGTTAAAGGCCTGAGGGCAAGATGGGCAGCAATGGGAGAGGGTACTGGAGAGGACAGTACTAGAGATATTTGCCTTTGACTTTTAAGGCATAGGAGGGCAAAGAAGAGTCATTGCAATGTTTTAAGCAAGGGAGCGATGTGTTGGCATGGGCAAAGTGAGGTAGGAAGTTGTTCTTTGGTGGGTATAAAGTTTTAGTCATGAAAGTTGGTGAGGGAGTTCTGGGGACATGCTGCACAGCAGTGTACATACGGTTCAACAATATTGTCCTGGAAACTGGGAGATTGCTGGGCAGGCGAATTTTATGTTATGTGTTTTTTCCACAATAAAAAAGAGTGACACATTCATATTTTTAATTTAGAATGATCACAGCAGCTGGAGAAAGAGGCGGTTATAACTTGTGAGGCATGTTCAGTATACTACCATTGCTAAATGCAAGAGGATGGTGTTCGAAAATAAGAAAACAACAGTGGAGGTGGTGGAACTATAGGAAAGTTATCATCGACTCCCTCAGTAATTAACAGATCTTATTGACTGAGTGGATGAAGTAAAGGGAGCTCTTAATTATTGAGCATTTGCTGCTTGTGTTGGACTGTACCAGGGGCTTTATGACAAATTGCCTGTGGTCTACACAAAACCTAGCAAAGGTATTTCCTCCCTTGTTACCAAAATTCTAAAGTGGTAAGGAATTGGTCAAGTCACACAGATGGCACCATGTAAAGTTAGAACTCAACAACGGGTCTTCCTGACTAAAAAAAAACAACTCATTTCACTAAACCATGACTTTAGGTAGACATAATCTTTAATGATTCTAGTAAACATCTGAGGACTAGACCAATCCCTTCTAAACATTTTGTTGACTTCTATCTATATTAAGAAATCTCTTTTACACTTTACATTGTGCCCAGTACCTGCAGTGTGTGTGTGTGTGTGTGTGTGTGTGTGTGTGTGTAGCTCACATTATCCAAATCTATTTGATTCCTATTTGTAAGAAGAGTTTAAAAATCAATCTGGAGAGTGAGAAATATCATATCAAACTGAACTTTATGTTTTGTGAATTTCAGATACTATAATACCAAGAACTTGATAAGGTATTTTTTTGAAATTTTATCAAATTTTCTTCTGTTCCTGGGGCGCCTGGGTGGCTCAGTTGGTTAAGCGACTGCCTTCGGCTCAGGATATGATCCCGGAGACCTGGGATCAAGTCCCACGTCTGGTTCCCTGTTTGGCAGGAAGCCTGCTTCTCCCTCTCTCACTGCCCCTGCTTGTGTTCCCTCTCTTGCTGTGTTTCTCTCTGTTAAATAAATAAAAATCTTAAAAAAATTTTTTTTCTTCTGTTCCTTACTTCAGAGAGGAAAAATTTGGATGCCAAAGAATGCCTTTATATGGAATAGCAAGACATAATTGCCCTTCCTATTCTATTTTTCTCTCTTTCATTAATTTGTTTCTTAAGAGCTATTATGACCCACTAAGTAATTTTGCAATCTTCAATTTGGTCAGAACCCACAGTGTTAAACAAAAAAAAAAGGATTGATTGGAAGGAAGAGTCAATCTCATACATTTGTATATGTGAATCATATTTTGAGATATTAATTCATGGGGTTTGCTTTTGGGTGTTCCTCTTTTTCCTTGCCTTCATTCAAGCTTTCTTTAAATCACTTCTGTAAAGAAGGAACAGAAATCCAAAGTAATCTTTTCATCTTTTGTTTTTACAAAAATATAATCCCGGAGGAGTACTTAAAGGTTGTAGAGGGGGGCGCCTGGGTGGCTCAGTTGGTTAAATGACTGCCTTCGGCTCAGGTCATGATCCTGGAGACCCGGATCGAGTCCCACATCGGGCTCCCCGCTCGGCAGGAAGCCTGCTTCTCCCTTTCTCACTCCCCCTGCTTGTGTTCCCTGTCTGGCTGTGTTTCTCTCTGTCAAATAAATAAAATCTTTAAAATAAATAAATAAATAAATAAATAAATAAATAAATAAATAAAATAAAGGTTGTAGAGGTATGATGAATATAAAGTATAAGGAAGAATGCATGTGCACAGGGGAAAATCAGATGGACTTGGAGGAAACATAAAGGATTTTCATTAGTCTAAAGGAGATACCCACAAGCTGGAGCAGGAAGAAAGACAGATAGACAGAAACACAGCAAGCCCACAAGTCTTAACTAATGTCTTTTCAGTACTGCCCTGGAGAAGGTTCCACAGAGAGGAAGGGCAATGGACTATATGGAGCACATGAGACCATAGGCAGACCTATGAAGACTCGCCCACTGGGACCACGAGAATCAGACAATAGACCCACGGCCTCAGGGGTGACCTTTATGAAGTGAGAGCCAAAGACCAGAGGGCATGCACATTCAAGGATGCCTTCCTCCTAACACATCCGGGCACTGAGTAAGAGCCAAGAACAAGGGCATCTCCCCATATTAGAAGGGTACAAATGAAAGCCCCAAGATGTGAGTTAAGTGTCTCATTAACTAGGTAAAAACAGAAATACATTGTTTTTTGAAAGGTAAAGAAATCTATTTCTTTGATACTTGTTTAGTGGACAGAGATCCATACATACAATTACATAAAAATGTGTATATATACCCACATATATAATATCATTTACAAGTTTTCAGCTTGACTATTCTACATAAGTCCCAAAGGTCTCCTTCCGGAGCAATTGGTAGTGGGATGAAATACTTAAAAAATAAGATGTTTTGGGGTGCGTGGTGACTCAGTTGTTAAATGTCTGCCTTCGGCTCGGATCATGATCCCAGGGTCCTGGGATTGATCCCCATATCGGGCTCCCTGCTCCACGGGAAGCCTGCTTCTCCCTCTCTCACTCCCCCTGCTTGTGTTCCTCTCTCTCTGTGTTTCTCTCTGTCAAATAAATAAATAAAATCTTGTTTTAAAAAAAAAGATGTTTTATGTTATTGAAATAGCATTCAGGTATGGTTTGGTTTTTTTTCCAAAAGAGAGTGAGGAAAATGATGTGTTTTATTTCTCAATGAGTCTGATCATTTTGTCCCCAAACTTCATATGTGTGTCAAATTAAAAAGCAGGTCTTACAAATTATAAGAGACTCTTAATCTCGGGAAACAAACTGAGGGTTGCTGGGGGTGGGGGGGTGGATAGGGTTGCTAGGCTACTGGAAAAAAATTAATTAATTTAAAAAACAAGTCTTAAACCACGGCTAAAAGAGGTTTGGTCATATGGGTGAGCTAGCTGGAAACTCTCATATTTTATCTTTCATTACTACTTCTTTTTTTTTTTTTTTTTGAAGATTTTATTTATTTGACAGAGAGAAACACAGCCAGAGAGGGAATACAAGCAGGGGGAGTGAGAGAGGAAGAAGCAGGCTTCCTGCCGAGCAGGGAGCCCGATGTGGGGCTCGATCCCGGGTCTCCTGGGATCATGACCTGAGCTGAAGGCAGTCACTTAACCGAGACACCCAGGTGCCCCTCGTTACTACTTCTTTTAGCTAACTTCTTAATGGTTCCTCTAATGGGCTGTGTATGTGTGTATTGTTAATCTTATGCTTTCAGTAAGTGAAGTCTTAGTAAGTGATGTCATAGTAAGCTCAGGCTGTAGTTAAATCAGAGATAAGGGAATCATCTTTTTAAAAAAAAAAAAGTTTATGTATTTATTTAGATGCGAGTTGGGGAGGGGCAGAGGAAGAGAATCTTAAGCAGACTCCCCACACTGTGGAATCCAATGTGGGGCTCCATCCTACCATCCTGAAATCATGACCTGAGCCAAAACCAAAAGTCTGACACTCAACTAATTGAGCCACCCAGGTGTCTGATGATCATCTTTTAAGAAGAAAAAAATGTTTAAGTCCCTTTAAGATTTCTTCCTCTTACTTGACTGATGAATTCTACATAGAGATACATTGTTTCAACATTATCTTCCCAGTGATGAGACTCTCCTTTCTTTCAAGGAACCAGAATCCAATATAAACTAGTTCTTGTGAAGATCCAAAATGTATACAAAGGGTCCCCATCCCCCCACTCTCCCACCCCACCACTCTCCATGCCACCAGGCCCCGTTATTGCATTTTTCAAGGCAAAAAAAATACATGATAGGAGCAAAATAGATACTTTGTTTTTTCTATTGTACATTGCCCTGCATTCCAGATGACATGTGAGTCCAAGGTTTGTAATTCACACACTGTTTTCATGGATGAGCCCTACCTATTTTATTCTTTTAGTTGAAGTATAGTTGACATATAGTATTATATTAGTTCTAGGGTACACCATAACAATCTGACATTTATATACACTTTGAAATAATTGCCTTGATAAAAAGTAAGCCCTACTTACTTTAGCCATTGACTTTTCCTGGAGTTCCATCAAAGGAGTTAATAATGCCCCTGGTATTTCCTAAGAGCAGGGCTTCCAGGCAAGACAGACATGTCCTCCCCAACCTCCAGCTTTTTTGAGGTATAATTGAAAATTAAAAATGTGCATATTTAAAACTTGTAAAAATTAATGTAAAATGTGAGTCAACCACCACCATCAGTAGTTAATACATCCATCACTTCATACTGCTTACCATTTGCTTTGTTTTTTCTTTGTGTGTGGTGTGCCTTTAAGATGTACCTCCTGGCAAATTTCATGTACTTTTCCTTTAAGGATTTCCAGCTTTGGAAGCTGCCCTGTCACAAACACCCTCCTTCCCCTTGGAAACAGGATCTCTCTGGTTTCAGGTCCCCTTCCTGAACTGAGTCCATCTTTTCTTTAACATGTGAATATTTTATGTCTTCAGTGAGTGTCAGGGTTCCTATGGGTATTTTGCAAAGAGCCCAGTGCTTATAAAATTTAAATTTATATATTAATATACTTAACCTACCAAGTCAAGATGCATTGGAGGGAAACAAATTTCTTTTTCTTAAACATATCTACTATAAATGTGGCCAGTGGTATGCATTAGTATCACAAAGCCAACAACCTTATTTTCTACTGGAGCAAGAGAATGTTTCCCCCAGGACCACCCAGAGGAAGGAAACTAGATCAAAGCAATTACTTTGGTTAACTACAGTAAATGAAAATCTGTTTTTTCACAAACTGTAGAAATAGTGTCTGTGACTTGAGCTGCACAAAAAACTAACAGACCCTCTACCTATTAGACCCAAACTAATTCTTGTTCTACTACCTGTATCTGCCACTCTGGTCATGCTGCCAGACTTCGCAGAGCATAAATTTCTCAGAAATCTCTTACTTAATTTGCGTTTGGAAAGTCCAAATTTATTCCACAGATTCATTTCTATCAGTCTTATTTAAATTAGGTCAACATTTGTTGACTACTTCTGATCGCATTTTTATTAAGCATGTGAAAGCTGGAATTATACAATTTAAATTTAATTGTTGGAATTTTTTTTATCTACTAACCATGAGCTTCCAGGCAAGTTACTTAGCTGCATCGAGCCTCAGTATCTTAGTCAGTAAAATGGAAATAACATTTTATTCTCTTTAACTCGGAGAACTGTGAGATGCTTAAATAAGATGTTCATAAAGATCTTAAATGCTTGGGGGGCCCGGGTGGCTCAGCAGTTAAGCCTCTGCCTTCAGCTCAGGTCATGATCCTGGAGACCCGGGATCAGGATCGAGCCCCACATTGGGCTGCCTGCTGGGTGGGAAGCCTGCTTCTCCATCTCTCACTCCCACTGCTTATGTTCCCTCTCTGGCTGTGTTTCTCTCTGTCAAGTAAATAAAAATCTTAAAAAAAAAAAAAAGAAAAAAGATCTTAAATGCTCAATAAATTGTTGCTAATCTTATTATCTTCATGTACATGGAGAGATTAACAAAAGGAAACCTCACTAAAGTTGAGTAGGGAGGCTGGAGAGGGGAGACATACCAGGAAGAAATAGAATTATAGAAAAAAATTATAATAATAGGTTCCAACAGAAGACTCATCAAAAGGAAAAAATGATCAGTTCCAGGCCTGCAACCGGGAAAGACTTAAACCAAATCTTCAAGAAATCCACTACCCCAACAATTTGCCTATAAGAAACTGGCATTTCTTCAAAGGACTTGCTTTCAAAACAACCCTTCTCAGTTTCCTCCTTCTCTTCCATAAAACAATGTTCCTCTCCTTTGTTTGTTGGATTGGCCTATGGTTTTTCCATAGGTTGCATGTCCCAAATTGCTATTCCTAAATAAACCCATTTTCTCCTGGTAAAATAACTGATGCCTTTATGTTTAAGGTCAACTATAGTTGCTAGAAACTGGAGCTTATAAGCCCAAGGAAAATCAGTTCTCTCCTTCAATGAGTTCACTGTTTTATGGGGAGAGGTGAGAGACAAATGGGTGAGCAAATGGGATAGAGCCAGTCCCTATAGTAAGCGCCACACTAACAGTATCAGAATAGACTGGCAGACAACAAAAAAGTGTCCGCCAAGAAGACAACAAGGCTATAAAGCCACCAAACATGTTCATTTGCAGTCTTGGGAATTGTAATCCAAAAAGATACAGAGGACACAAAAGTCACAGAAGTCACACATGGGCCCTGAAAGGTGAGAGGTTTATAAAGGCAAAACCCCCAAGGCCATATAAGTTGCTTTGAAGGAATTATGATTGGTGCTAGCGGAGTTTGAAGTGACTTTCTATACAAGGCTGGATATTTGGCTAACGGGTGTTACATTATGTCCATTTCAGTCCAAAGTAGGAGGATGTGCTCAAGGAGGTGGTAGATCTATAATTGACAAAAGTCAAAAGTACTGAGAATTACAACAGGGGGTTTGCCTTCCTTGAGATTCTTCTGACTCCATTTTGAGTGATCCTTTTAGCAATGCTTCCCCATTTTGGAAGCTTCTTTCAGAGAAGGGAGTTCTTACTTTTCACTGGGAATATCAGGAAAGGATTTTTAGAGACATTGCTCAGGCTTTGAAGGATGAGATGGGTAGTATTTTAAAGGAAGGAAATGGTGGGGGGAAGGAGGAAGACACACAGCCATTCCAAGAGAAGGCATCCTGTACAAAAAGATAGTGAATTTGCAAAGTGCTGTTTCTGAACATAGCAAAGACACCCCCATAATAAATAGGCAGGGAGAAGTGAAAGCATGATGAGAAGTCCATTGTAGCCTCAAAGCAGCATGTTAACTTGTTTTCAGTGATAATCATTTGGTGGTTTGCATATTTCAAAAAGCTTCTCAATATTTGTGTAAAGCCAGAGTTGTCATTTGAAAACAGGGATGTTTTGGGGGCTGAATGGTACTGTGTCACCCCCAAAAGAAGGATAATTGAATCTAATTGTCATCTGTGATCTTATTTTAAAATAACTTGTTCTAACACCACTTAACAGCAAAGGAATTTTCAGAGGAGTCAGTTGACCAGATGCAACGTTTTCTCCTTGATATGTTAGTTTCAACCTGAGTTTATTAATTTTTTTTTCCTGTAGTGTGCTATGCTCATTCATCAGCCTGAATCATTTTATCTGATTGGGTTCAATCTCCCCCTGCTTGGCAGGCCTTCTTTGTTGCTGAATAAATCATCCTGGGTTATGTCCAGGAGGAAGATTTTCATAGGAAAGTTCCATCTGCATTCAACCCCTCATTTATTCAGGCTGAGTTCTCAGGCTCCCAAGGAGAAAGATTGAGAAAATAAAGAGGTGTCTTTCACTGCCAAGTTTACTAATATGGTCATTAGCACAGATGACTTGGGGCAATGCCTGCAGAGAGAGGACACAGCTGGGCACACATCCTTGCAAAGGGTTTGCAGGAACCCACCCCCCCCCACCCCCAGCCTTCTGCCTTCTTTGGGCTCCCTCCTCAAGTCAAGACACACATTACCCCCCAGAGTATCAGGATACTTGGCTCCTGAGACTGATGAATCCAAGCAATTTAGAAAGAGAGAAGCAAGCAGTGTTTCTTTTCTGGGCTGATTTCATTAATGTCTAGATAACTGCAAAACTGAGTTCTGGAGCACACTTTGCCCTCCCTTAACCCCAACTCCTTGGGAGTGGGACAGCTATTATGGGAGATCTTTAGAGTTAAATTAATTCACCCACAAAACCGGCTTAAAAATAGAACCGACCTTTTTTCTATTTAAAATCGAGCATTTAGTTTTGTCCTCTTGAGAAATGGTCAACTACAGCTCTAAAGGTCTGGGATTAAAGGACTTTTTCAGGGTGTGTGATACATCCCAGAAATCTACTGTTAAGGGATAGGGGAAAATGTTAGTCGTCTTCTTAAGATCTCTGTACAAGGGAGTGGACCAGTTCTGGATTTAAAGAGAAATCCATTTGTGTGGATAAGAAAGAATAAAAAGGAAAGAATTAAATCCCGTGTTTCTGGGACACAGTGAACACAAATAACCCTGGAGACAAGAGTATGTGCTTGGGGAAGGGAGCCATCCGAAGCTATTCCCCACCTAGGGCAGGCAGCGAGGCGAGTTTGTCCTCTGGAGAGCAGGGGACGTCCCTCATTCCGGAGGGCTGAGGGGACAGCCTGGCGGTCTTCTGGGCTTTCACGGGACGCCATCCGGAGTCGGGAAAGCGCCCAGGGCCTGACGTCATTGGCCATCAGCTGACTGTGCTCAGGGCCCAGGCTCCACCGACTGCCGCCGCAGTCGCGGTGTTTCCGCCACCTGCAGCCGGGCTCAGGGCTGCAGCGACCACACTTGCCTTGAGGCACCCAAACCCCGCGCTTCCGCTCGGCGGGGCGTGGGCGCGGAACCCCGAGGGCAGGAAACAGGGGCTTGGGCGGGCGGCTGGAAATGTTTCCCCACGTCCTCCCTCTCCTATTGTAAGCAGGGAGAAACTTGGTGTGCGCGGCACTCTGGGGACGAGCCCTCCACTCCTCCGGATTGGTGTAGTAAAGGCTCTTGCTGGAAGCGGTCTCTACAATTGTGGCTTCTTGCTTTAAGCCGGATAGTTGATAACGCCAAAAGATGCCCCGGTGGGGAGAACGGAAAGGAGACCCTCTATTTCACTGCGCCAGGCTCTCAGAGTCCATGGGCAGAGAGGCCTACGAGTCCTGGCTCTGCACCTGCCGAGGACCCGAGCCAGTGCCTAAAAAAGAATAGCGGAGGAACCCGCGCGCGCGGCCAGCTGGAGCGCTGGATACGCGCGCGGGGTGAGGCCCGGCGCCCGCGGTCGTCCTCACCCACGCCGGCCTGCGCGTGCTGCTACCTCCAAGACCTGGGGCGTCCTGGCCAGATCTAGGTGCCAGTTCCCTGCTACCACCCCCACCCGGTTCCGGGGGCGTGGCTTGCGTGGGGGCGGGTTTAAGTCGCCGCCGGTGTCTGACCGATTTGACAGGTCTCCAAATTCCTCTCTGCCGCCGGGTGCCCGCAGCGCGCTTTCCCAGCGCCAGGGTGGCACGAGGCGCGTCCCTGGATCCGGTGGCGTCTCAGTCGACTTCCCCGGGGTTTCGGGCCTCCCTCCTCGTCCGGACCTTATACCCGCCGCACCAGCCAAGCTTCGGTTCTTAGACTCAGGAATCCGCACCCGTGGCTCCTCGGCGATCTCAGAGCTG
Organism: Spilogale gracilis; assembly: GCA_004023965.1. Taxonomy (NCBI): domain Eukaryota; kingdom Metazoa; phylum Chordata; class Mammalia; order Carnivora; family Mephitidae; genus Spilogale; species Spilogale gracilis. The sequence goes on along the minus strand of PITA01000661.1, from coordinate 99,075 downwards.
TTGGCTTCGGAGCCACTATTTCCTGCCCCGGTCTACCAGCTCCGGGCCAAATGGACTCCGGAGAGCTAAGTGAAGGGAATGGGAACTGTGCGCTCCGATCCCTCAGAAGCACAGCTGGAAGGGCTGACCTCGCCTTCTAACCGCGACTGGGACCCTACCGCCCTCCCCCTTCCCCGGGGGGATCCGACGGGCCAGAGCCAGCGCCGTGCTGTGAGTCCTCGCGCAGTAAGAGGAGACAGCCAGAGAGGAGCCGAGGAGGGAACATCAGCACACCCCCTGCTCCAAATTAACTGTTTGGTGACTTGTTAGTCCTGAGGATACCACGTCTCCAACCCTTCCGCGGGGCACCCCGCAACCTCCCGATCCCCCCAGGCCTCCCCTTCTTTGCCCCCGCCCCCAGCTCCGCCCCGGGTCCCCATCCCGGCGCAATGGAGTTCTCCGAAGGACTCTGCTCCAGCCACAGCAGCTAACTTCGCACCCGTCGCCGCCGCGGGTTACCCTCCGCCAGCCCTCTTGCAACCTCCGAGTCGTGCGTGTCCCGAGCCCAGTGCCGCAGCCAGGACCCGCCCGGTGCGCAGCAGAAAGAAGCACGGCGCCCAGGCGCCTCTTGGAGAGCAAAGGCTGCGCCAAGACTCTGAGCCGAGGAGTGGCGGAGAAGCCTGAGCGGGAGAAGGGGGCTGCGTGGCTCAAAGCGCCGCGGCTTTTGCAGACACAGAGCCACCGCCGCCGCGCACCCCAGCTGCGCGGTTTGGCGGGAGGGCGGCGCGCAAGGACGCAGGGGTCTGCGGCGATCTTCCAGACGCCCTTTGCCCCGGGGCGCACTATGACCTGACGTGCGGGGCCTCCTGTCCACGGCTCGCGCGACAGGGCGGCCGGGGATACTAGGGCTCGCCGCCGAGCTCGCATCAGGCCACCGTGGGGTCTTTGGGACCCTTAACCCCCAGCTGCCCCCGCCCGGCTCTGCGCCTCCCCGCCTGCGGTCCGGCGCCATGGAACTCTCCGATGTGCGCTGCCTGAGCGGTAGCGAGGAACTCTACACCATCCACCCGACGCCCCCGGCCGGCGACGGCGGGAGCGGCTCCCGGCCGCAGCGGCTGCTGTGGCAGACGGCGGTGAGGCATATCACCGAGCAGCGCTTCATGCACGGACACCGGGGCAGCGGCAGCGGCAATAGAGGCTCCAGCAAAGCCTCGGACCCTGCAGGCGGCGGCCTCAACCATCACGCGGCGCAGCTGTCCGGCGACTCGGCGCTGCCCCTTTACTCGCTGGGTTCCGGGGAGAGAGCTCACAGTACTGGGGGCACCAAAGTCTTTCCCGAACGCAGCGGGAGCGGCAGCGGCAGCGGCAGCGGGGGCGGGGGTGATCTGGGCTTCCTGCACCTCGACTGCGCCCCAAGCAACTCGGATTTCTTCCTCAATGGGGGCTATAGCTACCGAGGGGTCATTTTCCCCACTCTGCGCAACTCCTTTAAGTCCCGGGATCTGGAGCGCCTCTACCAGCGCTATTTCCTGGGCCAGAGGCGCAAATCCGAGGTGGTGATGAATGTGCTGGACGTGCTGACCAAACTCACCCTCTTGGTCTTACACTTGAGCCTGGCCTCGGCCCCGATGGACCCTCTCAAGGGCATCCTCCTGGGCTTCTTCACTGGCATCGAGGTGGTGATCTGCGCCCTGGTGGTGGTCAGGAAGGACACCACCTCGCACACGTACCTGCAATACAGTGGCGTGGTCACTTGGGTGGCCATGACCACCCAGATCTTGGCAGCAGGCCTCGGCTACGGGCTTCTGGGTGATGGCATCGGTTACGTTCTCTTCACACTGTTCGCCACCTACAGCATGCTGCCGCTGCCGCTCACCTGGGCCATCCTGGCCGGCCTGGGCACCTCTCTGCTGCAGGTGGTCCTGCAGGTGGTCATCCCTCGGCTAGCTGTCATTTCCATCAACCAGGTAACTCCTGCCTGCCTTACCCTCCCCCCGCCCCCCCCCGGGTTATTTAGAAATAGCTTTCAGAGAGGCGGGTTTGCCTTGCTCACTTTGAGACCCCTCTCCCAGCCTGGCACAGTGCCTCCTACTTGGGAGGTCTTGGGTGTTACTGGGATGGTATTTCGCTCATCTTAGAGTACAATTGGAACTAATGACCTCTAAAGTTTCTTCCAGCTCTGCCCTTCTCTTCTACTACTGTGAGTACTTCTTCTCTCACATCAGCTAAGAAACAGCCTTCTTTCTCCTCTGCACACGTCCCCGAGGCTCTGTAGTCTCTGGAGAGGAGGCGAAGCACCCCGATTTAGAAGGTGACCCATTCCTTAACAGCTTTTACTCACGGGAGTCACAGCAGGATGTTGTAAGGGACTCTGGGATTCAGAGTTGGGTTCCTGTGTTATCTCTGTGCCACAACCCTCAATTCTGGAAGACAATAGCATTTGCTGAATACATAGCAATTGCTGGTGGGGACCCTACCTATGTTATATCATCCAGTCCTTCAGAGGGTTCCAAGATACGTATTTTCCTTGGGAATTCTTTACTGCCTTGGATTCCTAAGGGGATATCTTCTCTTATTATAGGATCTAAACCCAGTGATTTGCATAGATCAGCCTCATCTGGGGCCCATGGGGTGGGCAGGGAAGTGTCTTTGGCAAAGAATGCAAGTTTTGCTTAATTGACAAAGGGCATTTTGATGTAGATGGTCTGAAATATTTAGGTGGAACCTGACCTCCCATCTCTTTAATTCCTTTCTTCCTGTCTCTCCCATTAAATAGGGATATGTTTCTGGAACAGAGTTCCCATTATCTGTGAAGGAGAAGATGGATGATGACTTTATTGTTGAAATTCATTAAAGTCAATAGATAATTAATGGTCTGGAACTCTGTTTGTGGAATGCCTGGTAGGTAGCTGGAGAATGAATCTGGGGGCTTCTCCATAAAAATGAGGGAAACGTGTCAGCTAAAGTGACACAGGAGCTTGGACAGCGGCCTCCTTTGCATGTTCCTGCTCCTGGCTCAGCCTCTGAGCCACTTGGCTCTATTAAGAAGCTTAAAAACTCCTCTCCGTTGTGTTCGGGTTTGAATATACTGTTGAATAACCAGAAGCAACACCTCCAAAATTTGCTCATGGTTTTTGGAACGCTGGCACCTATAGAGTGCTTTACCTATCATTGACCTTGTGGTTTTCTAGTGGATTTGGGATTCCCTCTTCCTCTGATGGCTCTGTATCCATTTGCTCAGGTTACTCATCTGGTTGACTGCTTTTTAAAGTGCTTTTTGAAGTCTCCCTGGGTAGAGCCGAGTATCATAAAGTCCATGGCTGTGATCATCAGGCATGTAATGGGGAGATGAGAGCCTCTGTGAGTAAGCATTGACCAGCTGAACTTGTCCTTAATACGACGGTAATGAATGCTTTCTTGAAATCACCATGAACCTTTAATACCCACCTGATAAATTCTCAACCTGAGATTGTGTAAAATACGTCTTCGGAACTGTGTTTCTGTCTTCACACTTGGATCTCAACCCCACTAGCCTCTGAAAGCCTCAATTTCTTCCAAGCCCTCCTCCTTTTTTGCATTGTCTTTATTATGTATCTCCACATCATCACTCTCCCACATCTTGCTCCTCTTCCCCTTCTTATCCTCCTCTTTTTCCTTCTCCTCCTTCTTTTCCTTTATCTTTTTTCACTATGCGTTGTTTTCATGATAAATGATAGGTATCTGCTCATTTGCAGAAAATCCCATTGATCATAACTCGCTGCTTTCCATGCTGCAACCTTCCTTAGTACACATTGCTGAGAGACTTCTTCAAGTAAGTTTGGAATAGTATTTAGAATAACAACATCCCAAGTGGCACATGATGAATATTTTCAAAGTTCTAAGAATAGAGACACTTTGCTTGCCAAATGAATCCAGAAAGTAAATTTTGGCTTCATATTTGTTTTATGCTCTACTCAAATACTACCAGATGGGAGAAGATTAAAAATAACCCCAAAATGTCTTCCCACTCCCATCCCATGATAAACAGTCCTTCACTTGAAAACCAAAGTCCAGGTACTTGCAAACGAAGGTCCTTCGACTCCGGGCAGAAATTGTAGATGAACTACAGTTTCCCAATGGAGTCAGCTTTTACCAGAGGCCTGGGGAACAGCCAGAGCGCTCTCCTCTCACTTCAGGTGCTGAAAAGACCTTTGTGTCTTTGGCTACAAAATGTTTTCTTTTGGCGCCCTCTAGAGGTCCAAGTTTCTTCCTTAGATCTTGCAGGTTGGTGGAGAATTGCTTGTTGTTGTTTTTAACATCTCTGATTTTTAAAAAAGATTTATTTATTTATTTATTTATCTATCTATTTATTTATTTATTTATTTATTTATTTATTTATTTATTTATTTATTTATTATTTGACAGAGAGATCGCAAGTAGGCAGAAAGGCAGGCAGAGAGAGAGAGAGGAGGAAACAGGCTTCCAGAGGAGCAGAGACCCCAGTGTGGGCCTAGATCCCAGGACCCTGAGATCAGGGACTGAGCGGAAGGAGGCGGCTTTAACCCACTGAGTCACCCAGGCGCCCTAACATCTCTGATTTTTTGAATAGGTACCTTTTAGTTTTCCCTGTTTTGGAACATACAAGGCATGCCCTGATAATGACCTCTTATAATAATTAGGATAACACCCTCACTCTTTACCATGGTCTCCTGGTCCCCTTAAAAACTGGTTGCTCCTTCTTTCTCTAATTATGTTTCCTTCTTTCTGCTCAGGCTCAAAATACACAGTACGTTTCCCTGCTTTCAGGGATCCTGATCTCTTTCCCCACTTCTTAGCCTTTGTGCCTGCCACCTAAAATGATTTTTCCAGGTCTTCCCATGACTGAGACGTTCTCATTATCTTGGACTCCATTTACACACCACTCCGTAGTGCTTGATTTGTTCTGTTTTCTCCTGAGCTTGTTCACTGTCTGAAATTATCTTATTTGTTTATATTTGCTCTGTTTTCCCCGACCCTCACACCCAACAGGAACATAAACACCATGTAAGGGCATAAACATCTATGGGTTTACCAATTTATCCTCAGCACCTAGAAAAATGCCAGGCAGCCACCAGGTACTTAGCACACAGACATGAATGAACACGGCTGTTCAATTCAAAGGTGATATTATAAAATATCCAAGCCCACTCACATTGTGCTAGTGAAAGTGTCCTATGTGCACAGTCACATGTAAGTTACATGTGCATAAGGCCGTCTTTTATACATAAATGCCTTTGGCAAAACCAAGGCACAATGAAATGAAAATCCTTCACATTTGCCCAATGCTTTACATGCAACTAAGGGCCTTCACATACATTATACATCTAATGATGACAAACAGATGGTATCTTTCATTTTCATTTCATAGAGGGAAGAACAAATTCCTGGGAACTTTAGAGAGACATCCCAAAGATGGTGAGACCAACAAATCGTGAGAACACGGTGAAAATCCTAGCTCCAAAGCCATTCATTCTTAAGAAACTTTCTGAGAGTTTCTTTCCAATCCCACATTTGAACTTCACTACTCAGGAAAGCAATACCCAGCATAGCACACAAATGAATGTTTAATGAAAAAAGCCAAAGGGAAACCATGAGAGAGAAATGTCTGAATTTCTAGGCATAGGCTCTTTGTGGCTCGCTCATCATCTTGCTCATCTGGATACAAACTTGTGAAGTGAAGGCCATTGAAACTGGAATATCATCTTTCTCCACATTTATCTTGATTCCCATTAGAGGACGGCTCACATTTAACTTAGCATTTTGGAGAAGCAAGAAGCTACATCACAGTGTAAAGTCAACACACCTCAGTAACTGTTTCACTTACTGAAAATGCCATTTTCAAAAGTAACAAATGAGTCAGTGGTTGCCTTCCCTTAACCCAAGCTATGAGAATCTGTTTCTGTTCTTTTCCTCCTGGTGGAAATTACATCTGTGGTTTGACAGGGTAACAACCAAGCTTCAGATCTCTGCAGATATCCTATATGAAGAGACAGGGCCTTGTGTTCATTTAGATTATCATGTGCTTTCCACTGTGGATACAAGATACAACTGGAAAAGGGCCACCTGGGAGGTTCCTTGCCCTCGGCAGAGAGATAGCTTATGTTTTCTCCACTTGGTGAACCGTTAGACTCAATTCATAGACTTCCAACCCAAACTGAAAGGTATTATCCATGGCAGAGATAGAGAATCACCCATGTCTGTTCTAGGTTCCAAGTGACATTGGAGATATGAGGAACCTTCAGAAGGTTCAGAGCTCAGTTCAAAGGGCTGCTTTTCTAACCACCCTAACACAGCTCAGTTATAGGTAACAAGAGGGCTGCAGCCATTCCTAACAAGAGGTGTTTCATCCACCTCAAGTTAAATCAGTTTCATGCACATCATTCAGGTCACCAATGGCAGTGCCTTTGTTCAGAGACGACACAGATTTTTTTTCTCCGCATCTTCAATTGTCTATCCTGCCAGTTCACTTTATCCATCTAAAACTTGATTACAAAATCAGGGAATATGTATGAATGAATTATTTATAATAAGGTCTTATTTGCTAGGTTCTTTCATGACTCAGGTAAATCCTAAAATCTGTTGCTGTTACTCACATTTTACTCTATCTTAATTGCTGGTGATGGTAATGTGAGCTCCCTAATATTTGAAACTCATCTTGCTCTCATTCTTCAGCTCATTAGTGATAAAATGGTGAAGATCATTTAGTTATTGGAAAACTGAGAGGCAGCAATATTTAACCAGAAAGACTGCTGCATTACGTTTCCTCCTGGGGATTCAGAAACGCTAAAGCGTGTGGCTAAATAGTCTTCTGTATCTCTTGGTGAGGCTGATAAGCAGAAGTGTCAGAGTAAAGGTGATTCCTCTAAGATAACTAGGAGCAAAAGCAGCCAGCTATGCCAAACTGGGTTAGTTAGTGCTCAAGGTCATGCATTCAGATCTGAATTTCCATGCAGCATTTTCTTTACTGTCTTACACAAAGCCCATCAAATAGTAGAAGCTAGAGCCAGAAAAAAATACTAATTAAATCATGATCATTAAATTCAACTAATAACAAGTGACTTTTAGCTTATGTTTGGCCTTTAAAAACTCCTTTGGGAGAAAATGCGTTGTTTGTTCAGGGTAAGATAGAGGTTAATGGTATGAGCTGGTGGGGGGGGCAGGTGAGAAGCGGCCTTGGTGTGAGCTTTAGAATGCACCCCTGCTAATTTAGGGGGCCCTGGGTAGCTCAGTTGGTTGTGTCTGACTGTTGATTTCCTCTCAGGTCATGGTCTCAAGGTTGTGAGATCGAAACCCTCAGTGGCTCTGCATTCAGCAGAGGGTCTGCTTGAGATTCTCTCTTTCCCTCTCCTTCTCCCTCTGCCCATCCCCTTGCATGTTCATACATGGGCTCTGGCTCCCTCTTTCAAAATAAGTAAATAAATCTTTAAAAAATATAAAGAATGCATTTCTCATTATTTACATGAAGGATTGACTTCTCAGCAAACATAAAGTCAGTGTAATAGAATCACCAATATCTCCCCCCATTTGTAAAATTTAAATGGAAGTGAATATTCTGTATTCTTTGTCTAAATCTGCTAACTCAAATCAAATCAAAGGAATTGTATGACTACTTAGTGTACAGCAAATGACACATAATTTAAATCATCCCATTTTGGTGGTTAGTATCAAGGTAAGTGCTTACTTTGAAACGCAAAATATCCATTAAATGAGTGTAACTGGGCTTCTATTTAATGCACCCTGGTAGCTTTGGTGTGCATTTTTTAAAAACTCCAAATACAACTGTTTCTGTACATTTTCCTTTAGAAAATTCATATAGGCTTAAAAAACTAATTGCAGTGTCCTAGCATGTCTCAGAAAATGTGTTTCAAAATAAGATTGACTGTCACCATTCCCAAGAGTTTCTTCTGAATGCCAGGAAATGGATTTATTACTTTTTCTTTCTTGTGAAAAATGCCCAGAGACTATCCTTTTTGGTTCTAATCCTGCCTCCCTCCCTCCCTCTACCCATCTCTTCCTCCTTCAATTCCTTCCTTCCTTCCTTCCTTCCTTCCTTCCTTCCTTCCT
>PITA01000661.1:0-90914 GCA_004023965.1 Spilogale gracilis | reverse complement strand
TGTATTTAGAGACAGTTGTAAAAGGACTGTAAGTTGTGTGCTTTGCAAGATTGAATTATGAATTTGTTTTCCTTCATATCCGGTAATGTCACCTGACTGGTATCAGTGGGTCAGAGCATAATTAGATCAAAACTGGGAAGGCTGCAAGGACTTTTCCTTCTGGTGCAGCTGCTGCAATGTCGTGCTAAGTAGGCCAAATGCATTAGTCATATTTACACCTTGATGATTGATGGCATTGTAAGAGCTCATCGAAAATAAGTGAAACCAAGTATAAAAAGGAAAGATCAAAAAAAAAAAAGCTCATCCCACATTCACTGCTGCTGGTAACGGGTAATCAGAGGGTACTACTACAATCACGCTGCCGTGACATTTCACTGTTGTCTAAATATTTCTTGGGATGCTAATTTATTCATTTCACAAGTGTATCTCTTTTAGCTGATCCTACATGGGTTTATTTTCAGAACATAAGAGATACTTCCAACATTCTTCTCTCTTTTTTTTTTTAAGATTTTATTTATTTATTTGAGAGAGAGGGAGTGAGTGAGGGAGAGCATGAAAGGGGAGAAGGTCAGAGGGAGAAGCAGATCTCCTGCAGAGCCGGGAGCCCGATGTGGGACTCGATCCTGGGAATCCAGGATCATGACCTGAGCCGAAGGCAGTGGCTTATCCAACTGAGCCACCCAGGCGCCCCTCAAACCTTTCCTCTTACCCACAAATAGGCACAATATTAATCCTTCAAGAAACTAGCAGGTTCAGAATCTTCAGTTGAACAGCTTATCTGTTCACCTGACCTATGGATTTTGAAACGTGTTCTTTGCTTTCTCTGGGCTGGAAATCAAGGTAACAGAAACCAAAGGCTGGCAGATTTCTATGGTACATACATCTGAACCTTAGTTAATTAAGCAAGAGGATGGCTCCTGGAAATAATTTCTTCCCTGACTTTCGTTGGGGCCCGAGTGCAGGAGCGCCGCCTTACCCGGCCAGCCATGGCAGAGCCGTGGACGCCCGGACCCACTGTCTGTGCTTTCCCAGCAAATGTAATAGGATTTACACACTCAAATTATATCATGTGTGTTTTGTTTATGAAGGACTATTTTAAGGAGTCAGGTCAGTTAAACAGCGCTCGGAAGCCAGCTTTTCTCACTGCAAGATCTCACCATCAGCCCTGCAGGGTACAGAAAGAACAAGGTAGATTAATTAACCACTGAGGTGCCAGACGTTCAGGCAGGCCAGGCCATAGCCCGGTAGGAATAAAAGCCATGCTATCTGTAAATGCAGCCAAGTGACCACCTCCCCGACCAATGAACTGGGCTTATAACTCAGTGCATTGTCAGATAAACCCACCAGTCCTTTTTCTTGGATATCTGTGATTTGATATTTGAATTTCAATTTGCTATATCATGTATTTTCATATGTGCAATATCTTACACATTCCTGAGCTCCTGGGGTTTCTCTCCCTTCCATCCCTGCCTTCTATGCCATAATGTCTTTGAGGCGCAAAATTCCCCCAAAGCAGGAAATGATAAAATTCTACATGGTGAGGGAGATGAGCTAGATGAGAAACTAAATCACTTTTATGGGGTTTTTTTAGAAGGAAATTTTAAAAACTGCCCTCTCTATGCAGAGTGCTTACTGGTATGAAATTTTCACATGAAACAAGAACTGTCCCCAGTTCCTTGGGTAAGCAACGCATCTTATTTTGTGTCCACTAGCTTTCCAGTTGACGGGAGAAAACCATTTCAAAAACTCCTTTTTGTTTTTGTTTTTGTTTTTTGGATTATGTACTGAATACACGTGATTGCTTATAAAACAGAGATGATCAAGGATTAGGGAGTGTATCGTCAAAATATATGTATTTCTTTAACTTAGTACATGGGAAGATGAGATACAGCATAAACAATTTTACAGAACAAGACCAAGAAAAAAGGAAGACCCCTTGGAAGTCTGGGAATATAGGATGTAGAAGAGATATGGCAGGTGTTCTCAAATATTTGGGGGGCTGTCATGGTGAAGAGAGACTCATTATATTACACCCCTCCTCTGGGACAGAATAAAGATCAAGTGATGGTCACTATAGTGTGAGAGGATTGGTTATTGAAGTAGTTCCTTACCACAAACCAAATGCATCCCAAGCCTGTACTGAACAATGTGGCAGGAGGAAGTGTCTGCCGCATGCTGGATCAGGCTGATCTGCGGATCTGGGTATGCCCAGTTGGTCTGTGTTCACAGTGACCCCAGCTAAAAACTCGGGAGCTCCAGGATACCCATCCCTGCCCACAGGTAGGCAGACCAGGTGCTTAGGCAAAGCTCAGTTCCCTCGCCTTGGTACTTTGCATGCCTTGCATTTGTCTGCTGTCCGAGCAATGTCATAGCATTTCCTGGGAGCACCTTGAGGTCAAGAGCAGTGTCTTACTTCTGTGTTCCTAGCATGTAGCATAGCACTTGGCCCATGGAACAGTTCTGAGCACAGTACTTTTAAACAAATGGAATAAATGCATGCTACATGACCCCCTCCTTTCCCCTGCCCCCCCAACCCGAATCACACAGTTATCAGCAGGGAATGAGTAATCAGTGAGAGAAGAAAAATTAGTTTCTGTAAGAAATAAGAGAGAACTTAGAAGAAGAGATCAGTGAGAAACCAGAAAACACATCGAAAGTTACCCTCTCTGAAGTCCTTTGGGCTGAGAACCCCAAGCTGAGTTTTTGCTAGACATGTGTTTTTGTTTTTGTTTTTTTTAAGATTTTATTTATTTGACACTCAGAGAGAGAGAGTACAAGCAGGAGGAGCTGCAGAAGGAGAGGGAGAAGAGGCTCCCCGCTGAGCATGGAGCCTGATGTGGGGGTCGATCTCAGGACCCTGGAATCATGACCTGAGTGGAAGGTGGATGCTTAACCAGCTGAGCCACCCAGGTGCCCCAAGCTTTTCATTTCTAATTCTTCCTCCCTTTGGATGTCCAATGGAAATCAGGCAAGATATAATCATCTAGATTACTTCTTCAACATCCCGGTTTCATTCAGCTTGATCCCGAACTTCAGCTAGAAGCTGTGAAATTCCTTTTTTGAGTGAGACCATTTTTATGTTGGTTTTCAGTAATTATAAGGACCTATTGACCATCTGTTTGTTCCTTGAAAGTTAAGCCAGCTAGTTAGAGTGACTCTTATCTGTTCATGGTTTCGTGGATCTTTTTATTTTATTTTATTTTATTTTTTCAGTGTTCCAAGATTGGTTGTTTAGCCACCACATCCAGTGCTCCATGCAGTACGTGCCGTATTGCATAGACATGTGTTTTAAAAGTTACAGTAGACAACATGAAGAAAATCCTAAGAGATCATTCAGACCATTTAAGTCATAAAAGAAAGAACAAGGACAAAGAGGTAGGAAAAGTTAGGCAACTAGAGTATCCATTAAGTGCTTATCCATTTATGAAAATTTTAAATGGGTCAGACCCATCCCCACAAAATAGAATCCTAACACGGGGCTCACCTCATTCACTTCCTTCTTGGTTCTTCAGTACCTTGGCTCTGAATCCCAACACCAACACCTTGCTCAGGTGTTCTTTGAGCATACCCCAAATGGCCCCTTTGGCCTGACTTCTGGTCTCCAGTCAGTGTTCACCTAGCTTTTTATAGGTATAGCTGTGGGCAAGAGGTTCTGCTACTTTCAAACCTCATTTCTGACACTCCATAACAGCAGAGCTGGTCTGCCTCATTTTAGGGAGAGAGCATTGTAGGAAACTGACTGATTAACTTCACTGAGTGTGGTATACAGATCATTGCTTAGACTACTGTTCATTCCCCTCAGCTTAAAACTTATCACAGAAAGGCCAGTTTGTACCCTAACTGCATCAGCTTATCTGTAGATTACCTCATAATCAAGCCTGATTTTACATATTGGAACCCAATGCAATTAAAACAGTCTTCCTGAAGTCCCCATAAAGGTTATTAGTTAAGTCTTCCATTTTTGGAATTATTTCACTTAATTCCTCCCTATACTGTTGATTAGTTCAAGAAACAAAGTCAAAAGCAAGCTTGTTTTCCTTTAAGTTCAAAGTCAAACTCCCCTCATTACTTGGGTGAGATTTTCTCACCTATTGGTGGTGGGCAGTGCATGTGAAGATGGTTCATGGCCCCAACAGTCAGTTTCCAATGGACAGAGTCCCCCTCCTTCTCTATTTAAGAAACATACAGGTCTTGCCTTTTACCAAGTGAATAATGACATCATAAGCAGTCCTGGTTGCCCTGCCCATGCCATTTCAGCTAGAGACCAACTCTAAGCTCTGCCAATGGACAGTTAGAGATATTTTTGAAACCGTGTAAGTGAATTTCCTTAAATCAAATTCTCATCTTATTTTTGCTTTTTTTTTTTTTTTTAATGACTTTGGCCAAATGGCCTTGGCTTTTTCAGCCATGAGTATCTTTATGCCTAAAAGAGCTTTGTGAGTAGCAAAGAGAAATACAGGATTGTGAAGGATTCCCAGGACCCCAAACCAAGTTGGGTATTCCTGCTGACCGCATCATTCTTTCCCTGTCCATCTGTCCTGCCATGTGTTGCTGTCATTTTTCTCCATGTTTCTCTCGCCAGCTGGGCCATGATCTTCTCTAAGGCAGAGGTTGTACCCGAATCATGGTCGTGTCTCTGTGATACAGTTCAGTACAGCTTACATTCTCTTCCTTTTCAGATTTCAGTTCTCTTCTTTGGTGTTGGGGCTCCTTAAATTTCCATTCCACATATCTCCTCATTGCCTCACTCCACACGTTCCCCTGGACAGTCACTCCTTCCCTCCATTCCTGACCATGGATCTAGGTGCTGCTTACTCCGAAATCTGTATCTCTAGCTCAGTTTTCTCAGCTAAGTTTAAGACCAGGCCATCTAGTGACCTGCTGGACACCTCCAGTTAAGTGTCTCATGAGCAGCTCAATCTCAACAAATCAAAAATCATCAGCCTCCCACCCATCACCTGTGTGAATTCCTGATGGTGTTGTCTTCCATTACTGGGATCTGTCTACAGCTCTCTGTCCTCCTCCTCCCTGCTGTTCCAGGGCAGCCCCATGATCACCCAACTCTGTCATTCCTATGTTCCTCCAAGCCATCCCTCCACCCACCGGGGAGTAGGCCTAACAAACTCCAAGCAGTCTCACCCCTCGTGCCGGAGGGCAAGTTCCGCAGATGAACCCCTCCCCAGTTTCTGATACCTTGTACTGGCTTACTCCCGTGTCTGCTCTCTGGGGCAGTCCTCTGTCTTCTTGTTCCTTTCCTGTCTGCTGGTACTTCCGCAGGGGTCACCAGCGCCAGGAAACATCCCCTATGGCCCTCTTCCAAGACAGGTGCCCGCTTAAAAACAAATGTTGTTTGTTTCATCAGAGAATCATGTGTGCTTATAAAATTTGAGGGTCTGAGCTCAGATGAGATGTTTAAGGGAGGAGGGGTGGGCAGACACTACAGAATTTGATAAGACTCTTTCAGTGGGGGATGTACGTGTATTGAAGGCTGCCATGAGCCAGACCCACTCATATCACGGGAGAGAACTTGAGTGTGAGCCCAGTGCAGGCTGAGGATTCACACCACCTGGGACTGATTGCCATTGGTAACTTAAGGACACCAGAAGGCTTTTAACCTTTCTGCACTTCATTTTCTTGAGCTGAAAATGGGAATAATAACATTAGCCAAGGAACTTCTTGAAGAGATGAAGTAGGCATAGAATATTTAGAATATGTAGATCTGGGCTGGTTAGTAGAATTACAAAATACATTTTATTTTTTATTGCAACTTAATTTTTTTTAAAGATTTTATTTATTTGACAGAGAGAAAGACAGCTAGAGAGGGAACACAGGCAGGGGGAGTGAGAGAGGAAGGAGCAGGCTTCCCACTGAGCAGGGAACCCAATGCGGGGCTCGATCCTGGGACTCCAGCACCATGACCTGAGCTGAAGGCAGATGCTTAATGACCGAGCCACCCAGGCACACCTGCAACTTAATTTTTAAAACTGACCACCTTTTCCATGGAGTCCTCTGCCCTGAGGGCTCCTTTCCTGGGCTTTACCTTTCTAAACACCTGTGTAAGGAAGACCAATGCCTGAGAATTGTAATATGCATAGAAATCACCGGGGGGCCTTGGTACAGCCTTTGGATTTAGGAAGGCCCGTCCCAAGAGTCTGCATTTCCAGCGATTGCCTAGGTGCTTGCTGTATGCTGCTAGCCCCTAGATCTAGTCTGGGGAGAAAGGCTTTGGAATTCAGCCCAGACTCCACCTTCTCTGCAGTGGTTTCCCTGACACTCCACCGGTGGGCTTAGGTCCCTGAGTCTGGGATTTCCTTGTTCTCTTTACATCCTCCCATCATTTATTGGTTCATACATCTCTTTAGTTCTTCCTCTGACAGATATGTATGCAGTACCATTGTGTGGGGGGTGCAAGCGGTGGGGTAGTGTGGTGAGGACAAGAACACATGATCCTGCTGTTGAATGGATTCTAGAGTGAGAGCCAGCCATCAATCAAATAATGACCTAAGCATGTGACTCATTTCAAACTGAGTTAGGTACTTTTAAGCCAGGTGACATGGTTTGGTGTGAGGCTGCGACTAGGATGAGCTAGGAAGGCATCCAGGGTACAGTTTAAAGAGGCACTTGCTGTCAGGTGCCAACCTGTGACATAGTGAACCCTACCCATCGAGCTTGCCTCACCCAATCCTGGCTCTGGTTTCTTATTTGGGCTGAAATAAGGAAATTATTCCTGATGAAGACCTGAAAAGAGAATGGGGGTTGGTGGGTAAAATTAGAACTATGGCATCTTTATTTTTTCTACTACTAAAACATGTGCTCTCCGAGGACACGCTCTGTGTATGTTCCTGTGTATAAGTCCTTGTGTATATATAGACACTGGCACATTCCAAGGGAAACTCACAGCAGAGGCTTCCCGAATAAATGCCTAAACCATTGCCATAGGATGGGTATGGCTGCTTTCCTTCTCATGGTGAAGGATGCTGAGCTCAGAGTATTGCATCATTTCCCTTTTGGCCATAGCGTTAATAAGGGATTCTCAGCCACGTCTGTCTCAGTTCAAAGCTACCCCTGGATTTGATGGTCTTTTAAAGCTACTTTATCTCAATTAATGCTGCTAGTTTTAGAGGCAAGGAGTTAAAAGCAGCAAGAGGAAAAATGGAATTTGTATCCCAAATGGGAGCAGTGCTTGTAAGTGTTCTTGCTCCATGGAGTCAGGGGACCGCAGGCTGTACTGAGACAGCCCCTAACCATCCTCAAAAAACTGACCTCAGATTTTACATTCAATGTAAAACTGTGTGTTTTTGGTGTGGTGGTGGAACTTTCTACAGACCCCTCCACCTGTCTCGGCTTCCGAATGAATTCCTCACAGCTCTAAAAGTCTGTCGCAATGAAATGATTTTTGATGTTCCTCCCAGCTGTAAAATTTTTATTCCCATGAGTTACAGTGAATGTGAATGTGGGGATTTGTATGCTTTTCTGGTTTGTTTGATTCCCAAGATCAGATAATGGCAATTCTTATAGAAAACAGAGCTTGCTGAGGTCTCTGACCTCCGAGAAGGAAGAGAACTGTGATGAAAATGATTTAATACAAACTGAGAGAATTACTTATTAGGTGGTATTTAATATTTAATTTCTCCTCATGGTTTAATTACATTGACACCGGGAGTTGTAAAATTGCGTGTCATCTTAGCAATTCAATTTGTTTCAAAGGGAATAGTGATGGAGATATTTAATTGACAGACAATTGTTTCCTTTGAATATTTAATTAGAGACTTTGTGGTGCTTGTCAGAATTTCCTATCTGGCTTTTACAAAATGGGAATGTCCACTGTGATCAACAAGCCATTTTATGTTGGTATTACCCAGAAGCAATTGAACTGGGCACTTAGCAGCCTGACTATCCACAAACCAGAGGGTCTGGCTTTCGTGGTTCTCTCTTCTCCGTCTGTAGACCCCAGGAAATAGACACTGAGACCTGGAGGCATTCATTTAATCTTTCTGTCCATTACTCACTTCATTGGTAACAACATGAAAATGAGACTCCTCATGTCAGGAATTTCACTGTTCTTCAATATTGGGGGAGCTGAAGAATATGAAAGGTCGTGAACAGAGAAACAACACTCACCAAGCACTGGGCAGTAGTACTGTCACTTCTGTAACACTGGCAGCAGGCTGTCTTGCGCTGAGGTGGGTGTGGAGCTCTGCCCATCACCGGACAGCAGCCGCAGATTGGCTGCCCGAATGGTGGGTGAAATGGGAGGGTCCTGCCACTCCCAGCAATAATGACCACTGCCAAAAGTAGGAGCAATGATTGGGAGCAAAACTGCACCCAGGATGAGGGGATTCCACTAACCTTCAGGCTACCACTGCTACTCCTGTGTTCCTTTCATGAACAAAACCACCAGTCCTCAGAAACCACCTTTTTGCCACGTATTTAGAAATTCTTACAAGGAAGAGAAACCATCTTGCCTTTGTTGCTATTTCCCCCTACAGATATCCACATGGAAGCTTTCTCTTATGGAAAGTCCTTCCCAATTTATGGAAGGGGGAAACAAATGCTCATTTGACATCCTGAAAAAAAAAAAAAAAAAAAAAGACCTTGGTTCAAGGTAATTTAAATATAAAAAAGGCTGAGAAGTTCATTTTAAAACCTAGTCGATAAACTATTTTTTCATGCACACAGACAGGATTTAAACCGTGAACCTATTCCAATATTAAACAACCACTAAATGATAGCAAAATGAATCTATTGTCAAAATTAGTAGGAAAACTCATAGTAAACCTCAAGTTCCCTCCAACAATTAGGATAAACAAAAGATTTTAGAATAACTGGAATCCCTTTTTCAAATTAGACTAAGCAATAGAACATGAAAATAAGGAAAGAGTCATGGCAGTGTTGGGGAGGGAGGCCCATTCTTTCTCTTTCTTGCATTGTTCTGCCCACCAGCCAGTGCACCGCCATGCTTGCCCCTCAATGCTATTGGAGGACCACTGTTTTAGAAAACCTCTTCCAGGCCTCTGACTTTTGAGAATTTAGATGTTTCAAAAGGCAGAGCCATTCTATGGTTTCACACACCTCTCCACTCCTAAGAGTATTCCTGCACTATAGTAGAATTGTAACCTCTACTTCAAAATGCAGAAATTGAGGTTCAGAGGTTAATTTCACTGAAGTCATTCAGCATGTGTGTGGCCAAATGAGGATCAGGTTCAAGTCTGTTTGGCTCCAGCCACACAAGGGTTTCTCTGGTTCCCACCACCGTGCTTCTGCACATACCAGGCCACCACTGAAATAAATGTATACTCACATTTAATAGACAGTGTTCCTGGGGCGCCTGGGTGGCTCAGTTGGTTAAGCGACTGCCTTCGGCTCAGGTCATGATCCCGGAGACCCGGGATCGAGTCCCACATCGGGCTCCCTGCTCAGCGGGAGGCCTGCTTCTCCCTCTCTCACTCCCCCTGCTTGTGTTCCCTCTCTTGCTGTGTTTCTCTCTGTCAAATAAATAAAATCTTAAAAAAAAAAAATAGAGAGTGTTCCTTTCATTCAGCTGTCTACCATGTGCTGAACTTGAGGACTGCAATTTCAAATCAGATCTGTTTTCTATCCTCATGTCATTTATATTTTCAGGGCAAGAAGGCAAGAAACAAAAGTGTATCCATTAATACCTGGCTGCCTCCTGTATGGTCTCTATAGACAGGTGTGATGTGTTTCATACCATGAAACTATAAAGATATGAGAAAGGATACACTTCCTTATCTGGCCTTCTGTGCACACTTCATGTGCCCAAAGTAGAACTAACGTTTAGGGAAGAAACTGAGACAGAAGAACTTAAAGTTTTGATGATCTCACAGTTCACCATTTGTCTTCAAGACTGGATTAGTCGCTATACCAGAAGGAAAAGCAGAGGATCATTACATAATTTACTAAAATATGCAGATCAGGCCTTTTTACCCAAATCCCTGCTAGCAAAATAAATAGCTTCTTGAGAGTAATCTAGACCTAGTTGCCCATGTGATTCTGAGTTGTCCTATATTGTTTCATATGCTTAAAAATGATAAGCCTTTTGAGGATATTGTCTTTTAATCTGGGGCAGGTTTCTGCATACTTCTGTGTTTTAGAGACTGCTGGGTGGTTGCAATATGCATTGTTCTTCTCTTCCTTGTTGTAGAGCCAAATTTTTATCTTGGAAGGTCATGTGTATAATGTGCATATGTATATATATGGGAGGGAGTTGGCGGGGAGTGTGTGTATGTGTATGTGTATACATACTTCCTTTGTACCTAAGGGTAGATAATAAAATAGAGGTACTCATTACTAAAAGATTTTGGAAAGTTTGAAAAGATGCCTGATTCATCCAGGAGGACTGCTTTTTTTGCCCACCCCACCTCCTTTAGCCAACTTACTGCCTGGTGTACAGATATGATGGCGCCTCCGCCAGCCATCTTGGACCATGAGGAGGCACTGAGGACAGAAACCACAGAGTGGAATGGTGGACCACAAAGAAATCAGAATCCTAGGACACTGCCAATGCTCTGAGGTCATTATACCAGCAGTAGACTGCTCATCCCTAGGTATTTTTTTATGTGACATAAAATAGACTCTAAATGTATTTAATCCACTGTTACTTTAGTTCTGCATTAGGGCATCCAAATCAATACTGGCTGCAAGATATATTCATGGTGTATCAGCCAATAAATTAAAGTTGTCTGTTCTTTGAGATAACATTGTAACTTTTACACTTGGTGATCTGATCGTCTAAGACAATAGACCCATTTTCATTTTGTAATTTTTTTTGTTCTGTAGTTCAGATTTGGGAACAGAAGACCCAGAACAGACGTTGTGTCATCTGATGTATAATTTATAGCTTTAGAATAAACGGCAGGCAATAATTATGGCTGGAGAAGACGTGAGGGACTATTTCCCAAGGGAAGAAACCAATGTTTTCCTATTTATAGCTCTTTGAAATTGCACTAGGCCTTGTGAGTTTAAAAAGTCATCGCTGGAGGTGCCTGCAGAGGCCAGCTGCCCATCTTCAGGGGTTTGGGGTAAAGGGAAAGGGGCTGAGCTAAATGATCTTTGAATTCCCTTCTAATTTGAAGCTTATGACTCTGTGGCTCAATGTTATAAATAATTGGTTAGATGTAGAATAATTGAACTCTAAAAAGTAGAGGAGTCCCAGAAGCCTCCTGAATCTCATAAAGGAGTGCTGGGTATGCACATCCAGCAGCCCCCCTGTCCTTGTCCTCTTTGTGAATCTCCACCTCAGTGAAGCTAGAGGTCTGTCGTCCATCCTTGCAGCTGCCTGAGCCAGAAAGCCCAAAGCCTAAATAAATAAATGAAATCTTAAAAAAAAAGCGCAAAGTCATCCCCAGCACGGCTCCCTCTGTTGGTCCCCATGGTCCGTCTACTGCAAGTTTCTGACAAGTTTGTCTCTAGAATATCCTCAAGGCCACCCGCTTCTGTCTATGCTCCTTCTGCTTTATTTAGTGCAGGAGACACTGTTCCTCATCTGAACCACATTGCTTTCCTGCATCTGCTTTCAGCCTTTTCCGGTCCATATGATGACGGCTTAGAATCCTTCAGTAAACGTCAGTAGCTTCCGTTGCTCTTAAAACAAAGGCAGAACCCTTCTGGGACCCAGCTTTAGATTGGCCAATGTTACCCCAGCCTTCTTCAAGTCGCATGCCCTTTATTCAGTTCCTGGAAAGACCCATGTTTTTTGCTGCCTTCGAGCTAAGTTTCTGTTCCTCCCTTGCCTGAGGTGCTCTTTCCTCTTTCTCAGCTCAGGGAACTTTCCTCAGGGAAGCTTCCTCGCCCTCTCTTAGGTCACCACTTGATCAAATTTTCAAATTCCCTCATACTTTTCTTAGAAAACACATCCCACTGTGTGCATGTATGTATGTATGTGTGTGTGTGAGACAGAGACAGACAGAGACAGAGAACAGAGAGAATTTGTTCTGTGTCTCTCTTTCCTACCAGATAGTAACTGTGATGAAAATGGAAATGAGTCAGGTTTGCTTGTTCACCAGAATATTCTCAGCACCCCTTGTTTGATAAATATGTATTTAAGAATTAAAAAAAGAAATTCACTAGTCCCATTTATCAACAGTAAAAATAAAAAAGATTTTAAAAAAACCTATGGAGGGGAAAATGAATACATGAACGAATGAATGAATGAATGGGAATGGCCAAGGCTGGTGTTCAGACCCAGTTGGTACTTCTGGGTACTCTAGAGGATGTCTAACAATAGATTTCAACCATCCAGGAAGGTGAGATGATGCTGGTTTGGACCAGGGTTTGAGTTAGTGCTTCTGCTGGACTTCTGGCCCATTTCTCTATGTCTTAAATCCTGGTTATGGCTAAAGCTTGTAGATAAAGTATTTTCAGTACCAGAGGCTGAACAGGAATCCTACCAGGAGAAGATGACCTCATGAATCTGCCAAATTGTAACTCCAGCAATCCTACACAAAATTGTTATGCCAGGGTGATGCTTTTCTTTAAATAGTCTACGTTCTGGTAAAAATACTCGTGGCTTCCACGGTCTTTAAATAGATGGTATCACTAAGAAGGCAAACAACAATTTTATGAAACACAATTACTCTTACCATATTGCTTATTTCTTATGATGGATCTCGTTATGACTGACTTAAATAAATACAAAGGACTTTATGAAGAGGAAATTGACAGTAATATTGGGCCAGATAGATAGATAGATAGACAGACTACTGAGGAGGATTTCTGAGTCATGCCATTGTTCATTTATCTTCTCAGTTTTGGGAAAGGGTCTGGGAGGAGTAAAGAACAATATAAGAAAGTGACATATAGATTAACCTATTTAATCTATAAATTTCCTGCCAAATTTTTATCTCAGTTCTGCTTGAATACTCCGATGACGGGAGCTCACTGTCATCCCAAGGAGCTCTTTGCCTTATGTGACAACCCTACTTATGAAAAATAATGTTTGCTGTGGACACGATCTAGGCAGCTGCCTTTATTGTGTGTTGCAAAAGGTCAGTTCTGCCTAAGATAGCACCTGGTATCATTTTTATGACTATCAGCATTACCATTGGTTTCATCACTGCCTCCATCCCCTTTTTCCTCCCCTTTCATCACCCTCATAAGATTCCCTAACATTTTGGTGGCCCTGTTAAGTGTCTGGTCATGATCCTTCAGCTCAGGTCATGATCTTAGGGTCCTGGGACCAAGCCCTGTGCTGGGCTCCCTGCTCAGCAGGGAGCCTGCTTCTCCCTCTTCCTCTCCCTCTGCAGCTCCTCCCCACTTGTTCTCTTTCTCTGTCTCAAATAAAGAAATAAATGAAATCTTAAAAAAAAAACAAAAAAACTGAAGGGTAGGATAAGGAGATAACCATAAAAGATGTAGTGATGAGGTTAGACCCCCGGTGGGAGAAGATGAGATACCCAATTCCTGCCCTTCCTTACACCTTAATCTTCAAGAAACATACACTCTCCTATATTTTGTTTCAAAGAGAAGAAGTGTTTTGGCAAAGTGAGTGAGAACACATTCTCTGGAGCCCAAGTGCTTGTGTTTGGATTAACTTCTGAGCCGGCAAGTTATTCGAACTCCATAAGCCTTTGTTCCTTCATCTGTAAAACGGGGCTAGCTATGGTGTGTATCTCATGAGGGAGGTGTGAGCTTTCACAGAGGTGAGGTGGTAATGTCTTGGAATAGCATGCAGCCTGTAAATATCACCTGTTAGTTATGCAGGCTGCAGGGCAAACAGAGGGCGGAGACCTTGGTTCTCTGATTTACTGCCACATCTGCAGCTGCTAGAACAATGCCTTGCACAGAGCTGGTGCTCCATGGTGATTATGAATGGAGACACAGCTTCTGGGGAGAGAATCAGGCCAAACTGAAATGTTTGGGAGTAGACTCAGGTCAAAGCATTAGCAAATAGCCCGATTTATGAAAATGCATGCCTCTGATTTTTTTAAATTGATTTATTCATTTATTTGAGAGAGAGGGAGAGAGCACATGAGCAGTGGAGAGGGGCAAAGGCAGAGGGAGAATCTCAAGCAGACTGAGCACAGAGCCTGATCTCAGGATACTGAGATCATGACCTGAGCTGAAATCAAGAGTTGGACACCCCACTGACTGAGCCACCCTCATGCCTCTGTCTTTGATATCTCTAACGGATACTTCCAAATACTTTGAAAGCTGGAAGAATATATGTAATGCAAACATCATTTCTCCAAGATGGTGTATTTTACCAAAAAAAAAGAAAGACAACCACTTCTCTATCTTTGAATGTTCTTTTTGACCTTTAAAACATAATAATAGCTAAAGGAGACAGTATAGAAACGAATGTTGAGTCACTATTTTGACTAACTATTGAAGGAGAACATATTTTTCAAAGCCCACTTCTTTCACTTGAACCAACACTTACTCCAAATGATCCACTCGGAGCACTTATACCAAAAAAATACACTTGGCATTTGTAATACAATTCATATTTTAAAGTTTTCTGATATTTACTAGAGGAGATTATGCTAAGTGAAATATGTCAAGCCGAGAAAGTCAATTATCCTATAGCTTCACTTATTTGTGGAACATAAGAAATAGCATGGAGGACACTAGGAAAAGGAAGGGGAAAATGAAGGGGGAGAAATCGGGGAGGGGGGGACGAAACATGAGAGACTATGGACTCTGGGCTTTAGAAGGGATGGGGTGAGGGGAGGGGTGAGCCTGGTGGTGGGTATTAAGGAGGGCACGGATTGCGTGGAACACTGGGTGTCACACGCAAACAATGAATCATGGAACAGTGTATCAAAACTAATGACGTGCTGTATGGTGACTAACAAAACATAATAAAAAATAATAATGAATGAAGTTTTCCGATATTTAATGTACCAGACGGTATAATAACTTGGTCATAGAGGGCCAATTTCTAGCCCTGCTGCCTATCACTTAGGCCTGAAAGATTTCTTAATATCCAAACACTAGGAAGGCTACAATCCTGGGTTGTTCATCTTTTAGTTCATTTCCTACTGGTTTTTTGTTTTTTTTGTTTTTGTTTTTGTTTTTTTTTTTTACTTTTATGTGTCATACTTCTCTGATGCCATTTCTAAAACTCTGACAGGCAAAGGGAATGAACTGGTCATGGGCTGTGACTGGTAATGGCTCCAGCGCCATGCCCTCCTGGGCAGTGGGGTCAGACCCACCTGGTGGGGACAAATGAGACCAGTGACCCCTGGTTGGTGCCCCTCCTCCCCCACAGATACCAGGACAGGGGGGAAGCTCTTCCTTGAAACCAGCACCTGCTGCTCCCTGGCTTCCCAGCATTTTGCTTCCCAGACCATAAAGAGTGGTTGTGTGAACATATTTTCTGTACTTAAATTCAAAAGCCAAAACAATTATCCACTGAAGGATTTTGGGTGGGAGTGAGGATTTCTGATCTGAATTCCTCTGCTCATCCAGCTCAGCTTTGCTACCTGCTTTCCTTTAGAATCATTGGCGTTCCAAGTGGGAGGGGGTGTTGAAGGCCACCAACAGCAGGGGTCTTTCATCCAGTATTCTGGAATCAGGGCAGGACAGCGACTCCTGGACCTAAAGAAATTTTTAGGAGGAGTTCAGGAGGCAGCCAACATGCCATTTTGTACTCTGCCTCTTCCGCAGATGGGCCAAGAGCTTTTTGGAGTACGAACCGAGTATGTCATCAAGCACCTTTCCTCTGCTCCAAATCTAGCATGACTCTCCATTTCATGCTGGGTCACATTGGTGTCCCTTCATCTTCTTCCCTGCCTCCTCTTCTCCCTCTGTTCCTCACTCTGCTCCAATTTCACCTGTTAGAATTTCTCTGAACACACCCTCCTGGCCTTACCACTGTGTTCCTCCTGTCTAGAGTGTCCTTCACCCAGAGAGCTCCGTGGTCTACTTGATTCTCCCTCTCCAGGTTTTGGAAGGAAAGCCACCTTCGTCTCAGCCTCCACCCCCGGGGGTTCTCACTAGTAATCTCCCTCTCACACCACATCCCTCTCCCTGTTACATTGCCCTCTTTAAAAAAAAATACAAAACACTTTTTACCTTCTACTACCCCAAATAATTTACTTAGTTTTATCGTCTACCTCTGCTAGCGAGACAGACGTACAGATAGGAAATTGTATCCATTTTCCATAAATGAATCTCTGGAGTCTAGAATGGTTCCTGGCACGTAGGAGGCACTTGGGAAGGATGAAGGAAGGAACTGATTTCCCTCAAAAACCGTGTCTTAATGTCTGCTGTCGTTCTCTCATGGCCACAGTCTTCTTGTCTAGGTGTTAGTATTAGAAGCAGAGAATGGAGGAGGCATTGAAGAATGGAGGCCAGACATTGGAAACGAGAAGACAGCTTGGCATTTCAAACCAGCCCCAGGTCCCCAGCTGAGGACACAGAAAATTTTCCACCTCTGGGGGTCTCAGATTTCTCACCTGAAAAGTGGGTGTCTTCTTTATACCAACATGTAGACGTAGTGTTTATAAAGCACCAAGCAGCCAGGAGAGACTTAATGAATTCAGCTCTTGTTTTGTATTGGCAACAATTGGATAAAGCTATAGATGATGAATCGTTAGAGATCTGATAGCCAGAATTACAGAGAAGACCCTCGGCATATCTGACATGAGTTTTGAAAGTCTCTATTGCACTGGGTAACTTACATCTTGTGTATCATCCTTTAGTTTTACCTTTTATGTCTCTCAATGCATTACTGGGAATGTTTTTAATAATGGAATAGACACTTGATATTATTCCTTTGGATAGCTGGGTGGTTTGCTCACCTTTTTGGGTCTGTTCAGATACAACATATCACATTTACCTTATATAAAATAAGGGATCATTCTTTCTACCCTTCAACACCTTTAGTTCTCTCCATAGCATTTTTTACCCATGTGCAGGAAGTGCTGTCATTTTGTATGTTTTCGTTTATTGTCTATGACCCTATATGTCTATGTCCCCGTATTCGTTTATTGACATGCACCCACAGATTACTCAGACATATACTATAAATTGAAGTGACTGCTCTTCATTCAGCAGCTGCCCAGGAATATAGTCCAAAGATTTGTATGCTTGCTCTGCCTCACGCAGCGGTGTGTACCGTGGGTAGGGGGACCACACATCACAGCATGCCCAGGACACTCCAGAGGGATGCCTGCCTTCCCTCTCTCTCCAGAGCATCCCAGTTCACCAAATAGACGACATTATCACGATAGCCATGAAGTCCAAAAGAATTAGGCATGGCACATAATCCCTCATTAGAGGAACTTCTGGGCTTGATGAGAAGGGGAAAGAAATCACTATTGGTAGGAGCAGCTAACGGGAACTGAACCCTCCTTCTATGTTAAGGGCTCTGTGTAATTACCTCTCTCAGTCACAACAACCTGTGAAGTAGGTACAGTTATTATCCCCTTTTGACATGAGTGGCCTGAGGCTTAGAGAGGTTCAGTAAATGCCTCCTCTTCCCACAACTAGTGAGATGCTGAGCGGGATTCAAATCCCAGAAGCAGACCTGTGCTCTGCCAGGTAAGTATAGCAGGTGCCGGAGTGGGGTGTTTCCAGATGGGACCTCCTGTCTTCTGTGGCAATCCTGGAACAGTCCCACTTCTTTGAATCAGTAAAATCAGCTGAGCTACCTTCAGTGGCAGAAGGAGTTTTCTAGGTTAGAATAAGCTTATTTATGAGAAAAAGGAAAACAGCATGATGGGAGGTCGTTGTCTTCATGGACTGAAGACATTGTACATTCCTGGCTTCCGTGATACTCCAACTTTCTACTTGGCACGAGGTCTACACCTCATTCATATAGGCCAAGCCACATGGCACTTACTCATCACCCACATGTGTCAAATTTTGGAAGAACATTTTATTTGATTCCGACCTTAAATGAGTTCATTTGACAAAACAAGGGTGAATGAAAGCCTTGTTAATACATATATTCATTGATGCTTATTCCTTCCTGCAGATGTCGAGCAATGTTTGCCCTTAGATAGATAATCCCTTTTAAACCACTCTATGGTTTGTACTCCTCAGAGAAAAGGAATTCTTTGAGACTTCTTTATCCTGGGACCCTGTAAAATAGGACAGCTGGGAAATGTGAAGATTGTAAAGTCACCTTCCTTATGAATTAGGCTACTCAATTTGAACATAATAAACTATTTTCTTTTTTCTCTCTTAGGTCAATGTGATGTTCCTTTGTAACAATAAATACTTTTTGGTGGGTGGGGGAGGAGGTAAAGTAAAGCAGAAGATAATTTGACCTTCCTTTGAGAAGTCCAGATCAAGACATGGATGACTTGGGGCAAATACTCTGATTTTTGGTACATGTAACTGTACTTTATTACCCCCCCCCCAAAACAGATGCTTTTTAAGAGAAAACAAGCTCTTGGTAAGGTGCTGTTTTTAGCTCAGTAACTAATGATGAATCAAAATGTTTCTTCAAACCCAATTACCCAATAAAAATTGCCATAGTAACCATCGCATTACATAACACATCCTCATGCTCACACCACATACTTCCTTAGGAACTGCTGCCACAACCTTCTTGACACCACCATCTGCTGTGTAGTGGGAAGGAGAAATGGGGGCAATGCCTAAGGAGGGAAAGATAATTCTGATTTGTGCAAATCATTGCAGAAAAATGTGGTTTGGGGGGAGAGACATATGGGTAGAAAGATCCTTTTCTTTCTTTTTTTAATTATAATACTTTATTTTTTCAGTGTTCCCAGATGTGTTGTTTATGCCCCACACCCAGTGCTCCATGCAATTCGTGCCCTCAATACCCCACCACCAGGCTTGCCCATCCCCCACCACCCTCCCTTCCAAAACCCTTGGTTTGTTTCTCAGCATCCAAAGTCTCTCATGTTTCACCTCCCTCCCTGATTTACCCCAATTCCCATTTCTTTTCCTTCTCCTACTGTCCTCCATGTTACTCCTTATGCTCCACAAGTAAGTGAAACCATATGATATTTGACTTTCTCTGCTTGGCTTATTTCACTCAGCATAATCTCCTCCAATCTGGTCCATGTTGTTACAAAAGTTGGGTCTTCATCCTTCCTGATGGAGGCATAATATTCCATTGTGTATATGGACCATATCTTCTTTATCCATTCGTCTGTTGAAGGGCACTGTGGCTCTTTCCACAGTTTGGTGATTGTGGCCATTGCTGCTATGAACTTTGGGGTACATATGAGCCTTCTTTTCACTACATCTGTATCTTTGGGTTAAATACCCAGTAGTGCAATTGCAGGGTCATATGGTAGCTCTATTTTTAATTGTTTTTTTTTCTATTTTTAATTTTTTAAGGAACCTCCACACTGTTTTCCAAAGCGGCTGCACCAACTTGCATTCTCACCAACAGTGTAAGAGGGTTCCCCTTTCTCCGCAGCCTCTCCAACACTTGTTATTTACTGTCCCGTTAATTTTGGCCATTCTGACTGGTGTAAAGTGATACCTCAATGTGTTTTTGATTTTAATTTTCATGATAGCTAATGATAACAAACATTTTTTTCATGTGTCTGTTAGCCATTTGTATGTCTTCTATGGAGAAGTGTCTGTTCATGTCTCCTGCCCATTTTTTGATGTGATTATCCTTTTTTGGTTGTTGAGTTTGAGGAGTTATTTATAATCTTGGATATCAGTCTTTTCTCTGTAGTGTCATTTGTGAATATCTTCTCCCATTCTGTGGGTTGCCTCTTTGTTTTGTTGACTGTTTCCTTTGCTGTACAGAAGCTTTTTATTTTGATGAAGTCCCAAAAGTTCATTTTTGCTTTTGTTTCCTTTGTCTTTGGAGACATGTCTTAAAAGAAGTTGCTGTGGCCAGTGTCAAACAGGTTACTCCTTATGTTCTCCTCTAGGATTTTGATAGATTCCTTCCTCACATTGAGGTCTTTCATCCATTTTGAGTCCTTTTCTGTGGAAGTCTGGTGTTTTTCACCATGATGTAAGAGGGGCCCAACCCAAGAGCATCAGAAATAAGATTAAATAAGGGCTCCTCTCCCCCATCACTGTGTCTGCAATAGGTGTTCTCTGGCTCTTTCCTTGGCTGACTCTTCCTCATTCCTCAAGTTTCATGGAAATATTTCCACCCCAGAGAGGTTTTTCCTGCACCACTTGATCTAAATTAAGGTCTCTACAAGATGCCTCATAGGGAAGGGGCGTTAGTTATCTCATTTGCCACTGGAATCTAAAGCAGTGCCTAGATCCTACTTGGACTCAGGACATATTTATTAAAGGAAGGAAGAAAGGGAAACCACTTACTAGACAGTCATCATCATCATCCATCTGACGGTCTGGATGGCACAAACTAATTGTATTCATTAGTTAAATCACCCATTCCACAAATACTAGAGGCTAACAACTTTAGGAAGGGAAATGCATGCCTTCTGGCTGTTACAGGTTCAATCCTCTAAGAAGTAGACTCTGGGAGGAAGGTTAGTGGGTAAGAATTTTTTTAGGGGATGCTTTTGGGATGAGTATCCATGGACCGAGAAGATGTGGAGGCAGAAGCAGGCAAAGGGACAAGTTGAGCCGTGATGGAATTTCCACAGAGACCTGTCACTGCAGTGGGGATTTTTGAGGTTGGGATGGTCCTTTTGAGATCTCAGAGTTGGAATTGTAAGTGTACTCCAGGCATCCTTCTGGTTGATCAGTCCAGGGCATGACCTTGGTGAGAAGATACTCTTCATCTAGATTATCTGCCAAGGAGGTGGACAGCTGAGGATGCATCCTCCAGCTGAAGATGCATCCTCCATTCCCAAGAGGGATCTGGTTCCATCACAGTCCACCCTTTGTGCCTCTAGGACTTCATCACTGAAGTTCTGAGAGCCATTCTTTGATCCTGGGGCAGGGTGTGAGTGTCTTTCTTCTTGGCAAAACCTAGAGGAGGGCAGAAAGTTGGTTAAATTGTACTCTCTACTGCTGTAGCTGGTCTTGGGACTCCTACTGATGTGCATTGTCTCCCTCTTCTCTGCTTTGTTCTAGATTCTCCTCTCCCTCAGCTAGCACCTCTGCTGGTCTTGGTCATTAACCTGATGCAGATTCTAACCATGTCTTTCTCAGGCCTGGGCATAACTCCTACCTGGATGGTGATTCTTCCTAGCTAATGGCCACTTGGCATGAGGAGCCCAACATGCCATATGTTATAATTCAGTGGGACTCTTGCTACATCACCTGGTAGAAGTGCTCAGCCTGAGGAAAGCTGGAACTATAAAGCTTAGAACTCAAGATTCAGGCCCTGTAATCTCTGGCTTCCCATGTGCATGACCAGGAGTGATGGCAGCTAAGGATGCTCCTGCTTCTGGAAACAACCGTTTTTTTCCTAGACTCTTTCATCTTTCCTACTGAAGCGAAGCACCATATAGGGCCTTGATGGAAAGTGGCCATTGCTTCCTAGAGGGTGGCATCCTATCCTTGGAGGATGTTGATTACAAGATGGCACCAGGGAATTCCCTCATTCTCTCATGGGATCAGCTTCTTGGAGTGGGTAAATGATGCAATCACTGGGCCCTGCAGGCTTGTGCCCTGTCCCATTCCATACCTCTCTGCCACAAAAAGGTCCCTCATTCTGACATGAGACCCCTGGAGCCAGACTTTCCCATACACATTTATCCCCAAAGCTCTAACAGAACTACTCTAGACTCACACTGTCCCCTTCATTTCTATCTAGATTTGTAAAGCTAGACTGGGAAGAAAAAACACTTGAGAGCAGCTGGAGCAGAATTCCCAGCTCTTCCCTGCCCTGGGTGTCAGGAATGAAGGCAGGGAGAAAGTGGCATTTCCTCAGTGATCTGACCAAGGTGTCGGGAGTGGGGTTCACCTGAGTCTCAGCCAGGTAGGCCCTTTGCCTCCTTTCAGCCACATCCATAAAGCACTTTCAATGTGCTGCCTGACGGGCCCCAGGTGAGGAGGGAAGAGAAGTGAATCAGTGTCCTCGTGCATCTTCAAACCATAGCTGATTCGCCTGCCAGTGAATATTTATAGACTTCATTTCCTATGCAGTGTTGCAAATGCCCATGCATGAGGAACCTTTCCAGAAAGTACTCCTGGTTCTCTTCTGACCAACAGCAGTGCATGGGTCTTTTGAATTCATTTTTTATTCTAAAAACATTTATGATGCCCCGCCATCACTAACTACTCTGCCAGGGGGTGTGTGAATCAAGATGTTGGCTTTTCCTGCGGCTGCTTCTTTTTTAACACCTCCATTTCCTGTAACGTGCTGTAATGGACCCCATTGCTGCTCTTGTGGATCTGGAATCACAGCTTACACTGGGGTGAGGTTTGAAGGCTAACAACTTAGTCAGAAAGCCTGCCGTAAAAAAAAAAATCCCTGAAATGCCAGAAGAGTCAGTAAATGGATGTATCATCTCTAGAACCTAACAGAGACAGGCTCTCCCTGATATGAGCAAGCTCCAAGTGAAGCAGTTGGTTTGTGTTTAGGGATGGCACTGTGTGAAAAAGATGGAACTTTAAGCCTTACACACACCCAGTCCAGTCAGATGGGCATGCGGAGGCCACAGGCCTGACTGTAGAGACTCATCACCTCATGCCAGGTCATGAGTGCTCATGAGAGGACAGCATTCCCAAACCATTTAGAGAGCTTTAGCCTTTAATTTCTGTCCCCTTTTCTTCTCCTCCTTCTCTCTCCCTCTTTCCCTCTTTCCCACCCCCAACTTATAACAAATACATATAAACTAAATGCCCATATGCAAAAACTCCACTGTTCTAATTTGTCAAATTGTGGAAATCAGGGTCAAATAGAGAACCTTCCCCCGGTGCTCCAAGCACACGAGACAAAACTTCTCTGGACCTTGCTCTTGGTTTTCCTTATAAAATGTCAGCCAAGTGGGCATTGTGTCTAAGCCCCTAGAAGAAGCATTTCCTCCCATCATGAAAGCCATTAACAGTGATGCTCCTAACAATTCGTTGGTGACGCCATCCCTAGCTGTGATGCTCGAGGAGGTGTTGCAGACTCCTGAAATAAAAAAGGCCAAGTGTTCTGTAGTCAAGGATCACATGTAGTGACGTGGAATGGATTTGACCTCAGACATACTCCCAGCTCTCCTGTCAAATGTAGGCTTTGGGGATAGGAGGGGGCTAAGATTCTGTTTCCTTATTTGCATAAAATGATAAAAGTTCTACTTTGCAGGATTAAGATGAAGATTTATTTATTTATTTGAGAGAGAGAGAGAGAGAGCGAGCGAGCACGAGCAGGAGAAGCAGGAGAGGTGGAAGGAGACAGAATCTCAAATAGACTCACACATATCGCAGAGCCTGACACGGAGCTTGATCTCACAACTCTGAGATCATGGCCTGAGCCGAAACCAAGAGTCAGACGCTTAACTGCCTGCGGCACCCAAGTGACTCTAAGATGAAGCTTTAATGAACTAATGGCCTTGTTACATGAAGCCTTTCACATGTAGTAGACACCTCCACTGTTCCAACTACCCAGACCTGGTCACTCCAAGCTTACAGCCCTACCCTCCAGCAATGCTGGGCACTTTTCAGTTTCCCAAATGGTCCCTGCTTATTCTTGCCATACTGCTCCTTCAATACCCCTTTCCCCATTCTTGACTTGTCCAACTTCTATGCATTATTCAAGCTTCAGCTTAAATGTTGCCTCCTCCGGAGAGCCTTCCTGGATCCTCTACTCTCTATTACACTCCCCTTATATGCACTGTCTTTACAGCATAGTGTTGTTAGTGCTTAAAAAAGCAGGCTCTGAAGACTGACTGGCTAGATTCCAAGCCTGGCCCTTCCACTTACAGAGTGGTAACTGGAAGTGAGCTCCTTAATTTTCCTTTGCCTCAGTTTCCTCATCTATAAGTGGGGATCAGACAGCTGTGCATCCCTGTTTTCCCAGGGTGGTTGAGATTCATGCCTCTGATCTCAGAATCATTGAATGACCCCCCTTTAATATCAAAACTGTTTTATTTGAATACTAATTATAGTGTCACCTAATAATAGTAATCATAGCACGCACTTTGTTGGATTACTGTGTGAATTAAATGAGTTGGTACAGACACAATGTTTAAAGCATTACCTATGACGTAGCAGGTGTTCAATACTACTTATTAATGATGTCAGCTGTTGGCATGGCAGCCATCAGTTGCCTTTGGGGTGTCTGTGTCTTGATACCTGTCACCCTGTGTGAGAATCACACATCTAATCCCTCCCTTCCCCGCCAGATCTGAGCTGCTTGTACGCAAGGACATCATCTGTCTTATTTTTGTACCCCCAGTGTGCTACTCAGTAGATAGCTCAAGATTAGTTACACAAAGAAATCTGCATAACAAGGTTAGAAATGTGGAGATACTTGAAAGAGAATGGCTGTGTTCTGTAAGCAAAGCAAGTTTTGAAAATGAAGCTGTGCACCTCCCACTTATCTAGCAGTAGTTTACTGAACATCTACTGTGTGCTGGTGACTGCAGGACTCCCGGGGAGGGTTTCTACCCCTCAGCACCATTTATTATTGAGCAGGGTGATTCTTTGTTGGGCAGGGAGGCTGTGTTGTACAGAGGTAAGATGGTTAGCAGCACTGCTGGCTCCCATCACCAAATACCAGTATTGCCCCCTCCAGATGAGGGTACATTCCAAAGTACCTCCAGACATTGCCAAAAGCCTCTGACTACACAAAATCTCCTCTGTGAGACCTACTGCTCTAAGGGTAGGACCTGCCTTCTTCCCCTTCATAATAGTGTGGGGAAGCTGGGAGGTCTTGTACTTGTTGGTTTTGTATGAATGTGATCCTGACTTACCATAGACATGGGCCTCTGATTTTCTTCCTAAACCATTGATATTTATGACAAGTTAATTCAGTAATACTCATTCTTTTGTGGGTAACAGAGTTTATCAGGCCATAAATTCAATAGAGATATTTCTGTATGAAATATTTCATGTTTTTGACTGTTTGTACATATCATCTGTCTACTGTTTGCCAGACATGCCTTCTCTTCATTTTGGCCATTATCTGTGTTGGAAGGATACATTTCTCTTCCCTTCCTTGGTCTGATAATCAGAAAGTCTTCTTTGCTTGTTGCAAACAAGAGTCGAGAATGTTCTTGAAAGATCAATCTCATCAAAACCGAAAATCTCTTTGAACAAAATGTCTCCATGGAGGGAAGCGTTGTCATCTAGCCTTGGCACTGACCCACGCCTTTCTGGGGAATTATTACAGGTCTTCCAGTAAACAGCAGTTCTGACATTTCTCATGGAGATCTAAACAGGGTTGTGAGAGAACCGGGTCATGGTTATTTGTATCTTCTGAAGCACCGTTCCTTTTTCTGCAATGTTGGCTGCCATTTGCAATGGCCCAGGAAGTGGTTTGCTCACTTTGCCACCGGGAATTGTGACAGTGTGGAAACACCCTCTGTAGGTTTCTTCCTACTTCATGGGGTATAACGCTAGACTAGAAACCAGAAAACATGTAGTCAAGTAAATTCCCCATTTTCTATAAGTTTTCAACCCCTGGTAGGTTGGTGAGCCAATGTCACCCATGACCTGCCCCACCTTCACCTTCTAACTCCCACACTGGCACATATACACATACTCACACACACAAGCTGTTGCCCTGAGGCAACCATGAAGACCAAAAGGACCCACCTTCTTTCCCTGAAATTACCCCAGAATGATGGCGGGGCCAGGGTCAGCAAAATTTTTCTGCAAAGAATCAGACAATAGGGCACCTGGGTGGCCCAGTCGGTTGAGTGTCTGAATCTTTTTTCTTTTTTTCAAGATTCATTTATCTATTTATTTGAAAGAGAGAGGAGAGAGCATGAGAAAGAGAAGGTGAGAGGGAGAAGCAGACTCCCCACTGAGCAGGAAGCCCAGTGTGGGACCTGATCCCGGGACTCTAGGATCATGACCCGAGCTGAAGGCAGTCACCCAACCAACTGAGCTACCTGTCTGGCTCTTGACTTCAGCTCCAGTCATGATCTTGGGGTTCTGGGATCAAGCCCCCATTCATATTCTGTGTGCAGTAGGGCTTCTTCTTGAGATACTCTCCCTCTGCCCCCCTCCTGCTTGTGTGTTCTCTCTCTCTCTCTAATAAATAAGTTAATTAATAAAATTTTTTTCAAAAAGGACTAGACAATAAATAGTTCAATATTTTAGGTTTTGTGAACCACATAATGAAATCCTCCTCTCCATTTCTTCATCCTACTCCTCCTCCTTTTTCCCCACTATTCCTTAAAAAATGTAAAGACCACTCTTAGCTCACCAGCACTACAAAAACAGGTACTGGACTTATCTGTGTGGCCTGTAGTTTGTGGGCTGTGAGGAGGGACATAGATGAAAACTCCTCCTGCTTTTCCCAGGACTGTCCAGGTTTGAAAACTAAGCCCTGTGTCCCAGGCAACCCAGGACATTTGGACACCCTAGTACCCCTTCTGACTCTGCGACCACAGGTAATTATTTAACGTCTCTGAGCCTCAACTTTCTGTGAAATGGAGCTAAGACCAAGCAGGATTGTTACTGAATTGTCTATAAAATGGCACATTTGAAGGCCAAAGGACAGTGTCTGGTACACAGTTGGAGCCTGGAAACAGAAGTTCTCCTAAACTCCCCTTACAAAGAGGTGGATGGGAGATTCTAAGTGGTGGAGTCACCTCAGGCTGCAAAATGCTTTGAAACAATTAGGGCTACTTGTTTTGTTCATCTATCTGGAGACAGTGGACCATGTTAATATCTTACCTGCTTTGCATTATTAACACGGTTTATCTTCAAAAATTGGCCTGCCACCTGTTACATTTCTCCTATTTAAGAAATAATTAACTTCATCATTTTGTATCTTGTCCGGTGTTAAGGGGTTTAACCACTTATTTTTCCTCACCTCCAGTCCTTCCTGTGGTTAGAGTTTCCAATTTTTACTTTTTCCTCATGTCACAGTTTTTTTTAACTCTGTGAGAAAAGTCTTTTACTTCTTTTTTTTTTTTTTCAATCGTGGAAGCCAGGTTTGCTCATGCAGGTTTTTCATCAGTCTGTACACTTCTTACTGTTTGCCGGCTGAGTTCGGCAGGACTCATCTATTTTATCTTTTTCCTAGATGCTCACTTAAGTTTACTACCTGATGGCTCTGTTACTGTTTTTAAACTTCATTCCATCCCCTCATGATTTATTTTCCAGTCCAGCGTGTACTATTTATAAAGGGTGGCAGGAAGCGTGGTGAGGGGCCGGCAGCTGTGGGAGAGCCCACGACCCTGGCACAGGATGTTGGTGATACTCTCTGTCCCTCCTGCTCCCTCAGCCACTGTTGGAGAGCCAGCTAATCCTTCCTCCGTGCCATTCTTCACCGAAGCCTCACAGATGGGGTTTAACCCGAGTGTACGCATTCCACATGCCACTTCACCGGTTATCTTTCCAAAACATAGACCTGACTGTTTGCCTGCCCGCTCAGACCCTCACTGAGTCACCATTGTGACACAAAAGACAACAAAAAAGTAATGACCGTCACCACAACCACAGTCAATACTCATTGAGTAATTACTGTGCTACAGGCCCGTTGCTAATTGCTTTTCATCAATTGTCCAATGATATTTCTAGGAAAGCATTCCTATTTTTCAGGTGAGGAAATGGGAGGGCCAGAGATGTTAACTAACTGGGCCAAGGTCATGCAACAAGGAAGTGGCATTATTGAGAGCCAAGTTCCTTAACCTCTGGGCTGAACTGCTGAACTCTACACAGCAGAGCAAACTGAGCTGTGTAGCATCTGGTCCTTAATGAAGGGAAGGATTTGCATGGGTCACCCTGGGGGTATGTGGTGATTTAAGGCCCTCTCCGACTCTTGGGTTGGCTCCCTAATCCCCAACTCCACTGTATTCTCTGAGAGTAAATAATGGGAAATAAGCATTCTTTGTAAAGTAGCACAACTACAAAAGATTTTAATACTTTGTGGTCCTCTGGGGTGTTTCTTAACCTGGAGGAATAAAATTTGTAAGACATTATTTATTCAGAAAAAAAATGGTAAAACACATATATGTGTGTGTGTGTGTCGATACAGATACACATACATATACATTACTTCTATGAGGAGAAGTTTTATTCCCATTGTTCAGATGAGAAACTTGAGGCTCAAAAAGGCAAAAGGTGACTTTCCCAAGGTCAATGCCTAGTAAGTGGTGAAGATGAGGACTGCAAACTCAGGTCTCTGGCTACAGAATCTCTAGCACTAGCGGTGCAAACGCCTCTGGTGGGTAGGGGCCCCACTCATTTAGTCAGGACCCCTTCCACCAAACCTGAATGCCCCTGGGGATTGTGGAGAATATTGTTTTCATCATTTGCCCCCATGTTCATGCTTCCCTCTTCTACAGCCTCTCCCTTTGTACAGGGTGCAGCCGTCAGTGCCCATGAGGACAGGCCCCAGTCCAAAAGCAGAGAGGCCCAAACACGGGGACATTTCTCCAATTGTAAGAAGACTTGTGAAAACATGCCACGGCTCGCCGAGAGCACAGATATTGGGGTTAAAGAGCCTGGTCTTGCTCAGGACTCCTGAATCTCCTAAGCTATTTACCTTTAGGCAAGTTATTCTCAACGCCCTAGTTCCACCAGGTATGGATGGAGGTAACTGGTGGCTGAGAACATCTTTGTCGGGAGAAGAACTAAAAGCCCAGACACCTGGCTCACGCATGAATGAAAACCTGCCGGGTGGTTAGGACGGTTCTCGACACATACTAACTAAATGCTCAATAAATATTAGGTATCAATTAGAGAAGGATGCTAGACCCTCGTCAGCCACGCCTCTACCTGCATCCTTCACCTACACCCAGTATGTGGCAAAATATCCAACCTGCCTCATGCATGGTACAGTATCTAGTTGCTAAATTCTACTCATTTCCCGAAAGGGCTCCATTTCTTCTGAATAGCCAAGGCTTCCTTTAGCTCCTAGCCAACCCTTGCTTGGATCTTGCAAAGTTAAACTTCCTGTGTTCAGCTCCCTGCCCTACCACCAGGAGGGTTGTTTAACCTTAGACAAGTTCCTTAATCTCTCTGCCCTTCAGTCTTCTTATAAGGACATAGTAATACTTCCTTACCCACTGAGATTATGTAAGAATATATATGAAAATTACTTTGTAAGATAGGTTGCACTTAAAATGAACTCAAAAAAGTAAGTTATACTTGCAATTAGGTAGTCTCCCCATTTCAGCCTGCATATCCTCCAAAATTTATGATGTACCATTAATGCAAAGGACAAATCAAGGTGGAAATCCTTTAAATATTAGTTTTCAGCATTTCATATAAATTAAACTGCAGGATAACACCTTTTAAATTTCTGGTTTCCATTAAAATACTGGAAATTATCCAAATACCAATCAATCCTTATGAGGTTATGACACATCTCTCCTTCACTTTCTTTCTAAATTTTTAAAAATAAAACTGTCTCCAGGGGCAGAATCACTTTTCCAGAACTAGTCTTTCCACACACAATAGCACTTGAGTGGATGTTTCTGGAGACCCAGAAACAAGTGGAAGGAGGATTTCCCCCTGTTCTTTTTACTTTTTTTTTTAAAGATTTTATTTATTTATTTGGCAAAGAGGGAGCACAAGAAAGGGGAGCTGCAGGCAGAGGGGGAGAGAGAAGCAGGTTCCCTGCTGAGCGGTGAGCCCATTGTGGGGCTCGATCTCAGGACCCTGGGATCATTACCTGAGCCCAAGGCAAATGCTTAACCAATAGAGCCACCCAGGTACCCCTCTTTCCCCTGTTCTTAGTTTAAAGCAGGCCTCCTCCAGCCATCAGCAGCTTAGGCTGCAGACCGTGGTGATGTTTCTTGTACAAAGTGAACCACGGACAAAATGCAGTGTTTCCTTCCATGGCATCAGAAACCTTTTTGACTGAGGCCCCCAGGGACCCGTCCTCTTCTCCCACCTGCAATCTGGCTGCTTGGCAATGAATAGCCATGGATCTTTCTGCAGTGACAAAATGGAAATCCTGTATCAAATGGAGAAGCCAACTTCGTGAGTCTTTCCAACTCTGAGCCCCCTGGCCTCAAATAGCAATGTCCGCACATGGTTACTGTCCCAGGGTGGAAGGAGGCACCTGGGGAACAAGAGAACCCTTCCAATACCAGGGTTTGGGGGAGAGCGTGGAGGGAGGTGGGAGGGACTTGTCCTGTTCTGGATGGAGTTGTGGAGGGCTTCTTCAGGGACAACCTCCTTATTCCCAATGATTACAAAACTGGACCAGAACAGTGGGTGATTGGAATTCACTCCTATGACTGTGTCAATCAGACTGGACAGGTGTTTGTTGAGCACAAGGATCCCAGGCCCTCCATAAGAGATGCAGATACAACAGGCCGGTCTCTGCCCTCTGGGAGCTGAGAGTTCAGTAAGGCTGGTGGACCGACAGAAAGGAGGTCAAGATGTATTGCCATATATAATCTTCAGGCCAATTTTTTGAAGCAGAGATTCCCTTATGGCATCCTGTGGACCTACTGTGGTAGATCACTTTGCAAGTTTTCTAAAATGAAAAATTCTCTAGCCACATCACTGGATATTTTTACCCAGTAGGTCTGAGTAGGGCCTACAGGACCGACATCTTTGTAAGGCTCCAGGTGCTTCTCATGTGCAGTGACAGTGATGGCGTATCTGGAGGTCATTTGGTCTCTGTTCTTTTTCTGATACTCCACATAAACCCATCTGCAAATCAGGCTATCTCTTCTTTTGAAGAACATATTCAGGGTCCATCCCTATCACAATGCCTGCATGATTGCTACCCTGGTCTGAACCAAGCTCTCTGTCCAATGAGACTTTTCCAAGAGCCTTCTAGTTTGTCTCCTTGACTCTGGCCTTACCCCTCCTGTAGTCTGTTCTGTTCCTGGCAACCAGCATGACCTTTACAACATGGGAAATGGGTTATCTGTTTGAGTCTCCAGAGCCCAGAACTCTGCAGTGCCTTCCCATCTCATAGAGAGTAAAGGCAATGCAGGTTTCCCCTGATTTCTGAAAATAGAATACTCCTATGAAACTTCTCATAGGCTGAAAATGGTGTACAGTCAAGAAGAAATTCGCATTGACTTATATGGAAAACCTTTTGATTCTTCCCATACCCCCCAAATCACCTCTTAGGCTTTTCTGATCTACTTAGACTGAGATGCCATGTGGTCCCTGGGAAGGAGCTGGGCATTGCTGCTCTCCCTGCTTGGGGTGCCTGTGGCTTCAATAACATACCCATGCTGGACACTATTTTTACTTATGGTTAAAGGAAAAATCCTCTTCAGGTGTATTTCAGGTGGCAAAAGCAGGTGCTAATGTAGGTCTTTTGTAAAAGCAAAGTGACATAACATGAACTTTTGAAAAGAGGGGCATACCTCTATCCATATCATGGTGCAAGACCCTACCAGGCCTGGTCCTTGGTTCCCTTCAGAGCTCACCTCCTAAACTTGTCCCCACCCTCATGCACCCCTCTCTGCTGCAACTGCAGTGGGCTTCAGGCTGGGCTGGAGTGAGTTTCTCCCTTCTCTTGCCGCAGAACATCGCACTTTCTATTACCTTTGCCTAGAATGTTCTTCCCAAATATGCTCATGACTCATGGTCTCACTTTTTTAAGGTTTTTGCTCAAATGTCTTCGTATCAGAGAGGACATCTCTGAACTTCCTATGAATGAGTAGTCCAACCCCTCATTATCACTTTCTATCTGGCTTATGCTGCTATATGTTTTGTCATAGTCTTTATCACACACCCTCACCACTTATTAAATATCCCTTGGTTTATTTGTTGATTGCCTATCTCCCACTGCTAAAGTGAGAGCAGGCCTTTATCTGCTTTGCACACTGCCAGTTTATGAAACTATACCTGATGTAGAACTTGCTCCATAAATAATTTTGTATGGTTACATTAATTAGGAGCCCGGACTTAGGAAGTCTTACCTATGGCAGTTTACAGATCTATAGAGGTAGAAAAACAGGGCATTGACTAACAAGTTCTCCTTAATCAACTCATACTTAGAATGTCAGCTCCAGGGCAGAGTTGGCTTACAGAGGGGTCTCACAGGGACCTAGGTAGAATTAGGTAGTTTGAAGGATTACAGAATACAACCAATCTGAAAGAGTCATCACAATATATGCTGCTCCTCCATGGAACCACAGATCTGCAGCTATCACAATGGAATAGTATTTCCTTCATAAAATTTAGTTGCAAAAAGGAAAAATAACTGATTGGACAAGGTAGGGTTTTGAGGGTTACTTAGTTGATGCTAAAATGCAGCAGAAAAGATATTTGGGATGTCAGTTACTGAGAATCAAGTCCATATAGGAGTGTGTGCTTCTGGGCTCTGTTCTCCTCCCCCACCTCTGCACCATTGCCTCTCTTCAGCTTTTGTGGTGCCATCTTGTTTGAACTTCACAAGCTGAGTTTGTCCTAATTCAGGACATACACATATACACATGCATTTACACACAGGCATGCACATACACATGCAGACATATACATATACATGCATCTCCTTTTATACATGCATAGATATATATATCCTTCTGTTTTAAGCATGAGGATTACATTGGATTAATAGGTTTGTGTTTTAATACAGTTTTAAATTGAAAAGTTTTAAAGCTTTTAAAGTTATTAAATTTAATCCTAAAATTTCTGAATCAAAGTAAAATTACATTTTACTTAATGTATCATACAGATTGGCTCATGCTATTAAACATTTTCCTGCAATTTTATGTTCTTTTGTGAATGCACACCTCCAATGCATTTAGCCATTTCACTACTGGCAAAAATATGCAATTTTCTTTTTCTCCCCATAAGAAAGCTGCAGTGAAAATCCCTTAACAGAAGTTTCTGGTCATATACCCAATTACTTCCTTAAAATAGATAACCAACAGTTGGGCCAGAGGGTCAACAAAAATGAGTAAAACTTTGCAAAATGTTGCCAATTTGCTTTCTACTTCAGTGATACTCAGATTATTTTAATCTAAACATGTTAGTTATCTTTAATTTGAGATTTGGGTCATGCTTTTGTGCTTAGTGGCTCATTTTCCACATGTAATTCTTTAATCCACTGGCATTTACATGCATACATAGCATGAGGCAACCAACAATCTTTTTTCCCCAGTAGTTGAACCAATAGTCAACCGATCTCTTTACAGACTCTTATTTTCCCCACCGAATTGTTGAGCTATATGTGTCATAATAAAAATTCATATTCTCTTTTATCTATTTCTTGGTGATGTACTCCATTCTATTCTATTAATTTCTCAGTTGAGAAACTGCCACAGAATTTTGCTTACCAAAGCATGATGAGTTGTATTACCTTTTGGCTGGGCAAGCCCCCCACATTCCTCACTCCTAAACCCCTTTTGTAAAAAGATTTTTGGTATTCTAACTTGTGTATTCTTTTTTAAAAATGATTTATTTATTCATTTCAGAGACAAAGAGTGCAGAGGAGTGTGGGGCAGAGGGAGTGGGAGAGAGACAATCTCAAGCTTTGGGGCTTGATCTCATGACCCTGAGATCAGAACCTGAGCCAAACCCAAGAGTTGGATGCTTAACCAGCTGCCCAGGCTTCCATCTGGGAGTACAATAGTGCACACAATAGTGTACACACAATAGTGTACAATAGTACAATATTGAAGCTATGAAGTGATTTGGACCCTATTTACATAGTTAATAATAGTTAGCATCACTTTACCAGAAATGCCTCCCTCCTTTATCCTCTGTAACATTGCATACTTTAGTTACTCCCCTCCTAGCTCTCATACATTTGCTACTATTGTTGTCAAGGACATTCGTTGGTGTTTTACATTATTGCTATCGTGAATAAGAACATTATTTAATCATATCTTGTAAATGATGATTAGTGGTACATAGGAAAGCTGTTTATCCATTCACCAAATACCTAGTACTCAGTGGTTGCTGAACACTTAACAGATACTGTGTTAAGCACATCCACTATGCTAAGTACTAGGGGTCAATGTCTAAAACAAGCACCACCCTTGCATTATTAGAATGAATAATCCAGCGTGACAGACATCAAACAACCAACCAAGCAAGTAAATACATAGTTACAATCTGTGATAAATGCACAGTGTGCAGGAACAAAGAATAGCAAGGAACTCCTACTTTGAGTAGTAATGATCAGGGAGCATCTCTTTGGAAAAAAAACAACAACACAAAAACCTATAATAAAATCGAGAACAAAGGATAAGAGGGATCAGCAAGGCAAGAAATACGGGGAAGTGTTGTTGTTTTTTTTAAATCCATGTGCTGGGATTGGTACTACATGCAGATACTCAAAATATAAAAGATAGCTATTATAAACTAGACTTCAGTTTCTGTCCCCAGAATTATCCACTGCCTTACTGAAGGAGTCTGTGCATATAAAAATGAGAACAAATGTCAGACCCTTGCTCTTTTCCCTCACCTAGCAATATATACTGGAATGTTCAGTACTCATATACAGAAAATCAACTTGATTTTACCTGCATATGATTCAGTTTTATGGCCTTATAATTTAGCAGTCTTCTATTAATGGGCATTTAGATTCTTTCTAATTAATACAAACAATTCTGTGTTATCCTTTGGTGCTCACACCTGGTGGTCATATTTATAGGCCCATTGAAGTGGAATCACTGACTGGTAAGCATGAATATTTTCAACTTTGATAGGTATTATGAAATTCATATCTTCAACAACTAGGCATGAAATGACTTTACCCTACAACCTAGCCAGAGGAGTATATCATCAATTTTTTGATCATTGACAATTTGATGGGTAGGGAAAAAAATGCCATCAGATGATATCTCATGTGTCCACAAACAATATATTGTCTAGTTTTATGACTTTTTGTGTCACTGAATTATACTTTTAAAAATATTATTATTTTATGCACTTATCTATTGGATACATG
This sequence comes from Spilogale gracilis, assembly GCA_004023965.1. Lineage (NCBI taxonomy): Eukaryota > Metazoa > Chordata > Mammalia > Carnivora > Mephitidae > Spilogale > Spilogale gracilis. The sequence goes on along the minus strand of PITA01000661.1, from coordinate 56,101 downwards.
CAGTGACAGCTCATATATTTTCAATACTGAGTAGTATTTCATTGTTTTAATTCTTCACAGAATATGTATCCATTCCGCTATTGGTGGACATTCACATAATTTCCAGTTTCAAGCCTTTATGATGGATGCTATTCTGAACATTCCTGGATATGCCTGCTGGCCACACACACAAAAATGTTTGTGGAGTGAAAAGTGAAGTTCTGGAGTGGTGCAAATTAAACAGTTAGCATGTAAAATCAAAGTAGTTGTGTCATTTCACATTCCCACTGGCATCCTTGCCAATTTGATGCTGCTGTATATTTTTATATATATATTTTTCTTTTAAGAGCCACCTGGTTTGTGTGGAATGGGTGTGGACTTTAACTTACAGTTCCTAGATTTTTGCACTCAGTCCATATTGGTCTTTTCTTGTCTTTGAAATATCTATTTATCTTTTGCCCTTGTTTTCTATAGGATTTTTTAAAATTTACTTAAACATTTGTACCAGTTCATATAAGCCAAAATTAATTCTTGGCTGGTTTTAATGTATCATAAATATCTCTTCTTAGTTTCTGTGTAATGTTTTTCTTTCCATTTTATTTGTGGTGGTTTTTAAAATTTTTTATTTTTTATTAATTTTTATTTTCTTCCATAACCCAGCCACCCTATCCCTGCCCCCTATGCCCCAGAAAAGTTTGTTTCCTGAGATTAAGAGTCTTTTATGGTTTGTCTCCCTCCCTGGTCCCATCTTCTTTTTCCCTCTCTAGCCCCCAAAACTCCCCACCCTGCCTCTCAAATTCCTCCTATCAGAGAGATCATATGATAATTGTATTTCCATGATGGACTTATTTCACTCAGAATAATACTCTCCAGTTCCACCCAAGTCATTGCAAATGGGAGGATTTCATTCTTTTGATGGCTGCATATTATTCCATTGTGTGTGTGTGTCTGTGTGTGTGTGTATCACATCTACTTTATCCATTCAACTGTTGATGGACATCAAAGTTCTTTCCATAGTTTGGCTATTGTGGACATTGCTGTTATAAACATTTGGGTGCATGTGCCCCTTTGGATCACTACATTTGTATCTTTAGGGTAAATACCCAATAGTGCAATTACTGGGACATAGGGTAGCTGTAGTTTCAACTTTCTAAGGAATCTCCATACTGTTTACCAGACTGGCAGCACCAGCTTGCATTCCCACCAACAGTGTAGGAGGGTTCTCCTTTCCCTGCATCCTCGCCAACATCTGTCGTTTCCTGACTTATTTAATTGTAGCCATTCCAACTGCGGTAAGATGGTATCTCACTGTGGTTTTGATTTATATTTCTCTGATGCTGAGTGATGTTCATCAATTTTTCATGTATCTCTTGGCCACTTGGATATCTTCTTTGCAGAAATGTCTGTTCATGTCTTCTGCCCATTTCTTGATTGGATTATTTGTTCTTCGGGTGTTGAGTTTGATAAGTTCTTTAGATTTTGGATACTAGCCCTTTATCTGATATGTCATTTGCAAACATCTTCTCCCATTCTGTTGGTTGTCTTTTGATTTTGTGTTGACTGTTTCCTTTGCTGTGCAAAACCTTTTGATCTTAAGTCCCAATAGTTTAATTTTGCCTTTCCTGACTTTGCCTTTGTCAATATTTCTAGGAAGAAGTTGTTGCAGCTGAGGTCAAAGAGGTTGCTGCCTGTGTTCTCCTCAAGGATTTTGATGGATTCCTGTCTCACATTGAGGTCTTTCATCCATTTTGAGTCTATTTCCATGTGAGGTATAAGGAAATGCTCCAGTTTCATTCTTCTGCATGTAGCTGCCCAGTGTTCCCAACACCATTTGTTGAAAAGACCATCTGCTTTCCATTGGACATTCCTTCCTGCTTTGTCGAAGATGAGTTGACCATAGAGCTGAGGGTCTATTTTTGGGGTCTCTATTCTGTTCCATTGATATATGTGTCTGTTTTTGTGCCAGAACCATACTGTCTTGATGATTACAGCTTTGTAATGGAGCTTGAAGTCTGGAACTGTGATGCCACGAACTTTGGTTTTCTTTTTCAACATTCCTCTGGCTATTCCTCTGGCTATGGGTCTCTTCTGGTTCCATATAAATTTTAGGATTATTTGTTCCATTTCTTTGAAAAACATTGATGGAATGTTGATAGGGATTGAATTAAATGTAATGTTTACATTTTGCCAGATTGCTCTTGGTAGCATAGACATTTTCACAATATTTGTTCTTCCAATCCATGAGCATAGAACGTTTTTCCATTTTTTGTGTGTCTTTCTCAATTTCTTTCAGGAGTACTTTATAGTTTTCTGAGTAAAGATTCTTTGCCTTTTTGGTTAGGTTTATTTCCAGGTATCTTAGGGTTTTGTGTGCAATTGTAAATGGGATCAATTCCTTCATTTCTCTTTCTTCTGTCTTGTTGTTGGTGTATAGAAATGCAACTGATTTCTGTGCATTGATTTTATATCCTGACACTTTACTGAATTCCTGTATGAGTTCTAACAGTTTTGGAATAGAGTCTTTGGGTTTTCCACACAAAGTATCCTATAACCTGGAAAGAGTGAGAGTTTGACTTCTTCTTTGCCAATTCGGACGCGCCTTTTATTTCTTTTTGTTGTCTGATTGCTGAGGCTAGGACTTCTAGTACTATGTTGAACAGCAGAAGTGATAGTGGACAGCCCTGCTGTGTTCCTGACCTTAGGGGTGAGAATGATATTCACTGTGGGTTTTTCATACATGGATTTTACGATATTGAAGTATATATCCTCTATTCCTACACTGTGAAGAGTTTTGACCAATCAAGGATGCTGTACTCTGTCAAATGCTTTCTCAGCATCTACTGAAAGGATCATATGGTTCTTGTCATTTCCTTTATAAATGTACTGTACCACACTAATTGTTTTGCAGATGTTGAACCAACCTTGCAGCCCAGGAGTAAATCTCACTTGGTTATGGTGAATAATCCTTTTAATTTACTGTTGGACCCTATTGGCTAGTATTTTGGTGAGAATTTTTGCAACCGTGTTCATCAAGGTTATTGGTGTATAATTCTCCTTTTTGATGGGGTCTTTGTCTTTTTGGGGATCAAAGTAATTCTGGCTTCATAAAATTAATTTGGGAGTTTTCCTTCCATTTCTATTTTTTTGAACAGTTTCAGGTGAATAGATATTAATTATACTTTAAATGTTTGGTAGAATTCCACTGGGAAGCCATCTGGTCCTGGGCCCTTGTTTGTTGGGAGATTTTTGATGACTGCTTCAATCTCCTTACTGGTTATGGGTCTGTTCAGGTTTTCTATTTCTTCTTGATTCAGTTTTAGTACTTCATATTTCTATAGGAATGCATCCATTTCTTCCAGATTGTCAAATTTGTTGATATATAGTTTCTCATAATATATTCTTGTAATTGTTTGTATGTGTTTCGTGTTGGTTATGATCTCTTCTTTTTCATTCATGATTTTATTAATTTGGATCCTTTATCTTTTCTTTTTGATAAGTCTGGGCAGGGGTTTATAAATCTTCTTAATTCTTTCCAAGAACCAGCTCCTAGTTTTGATTTGTTCTTCAGTTCTGTTGGTTTCTATTTCCTTGATTTCTGCTCTGATATATATTATTTCTCTTCTCCTGCTGGGTTTAAGCTTTCGTTTTTGTTCTTTCTCCATCTACTTTCAGTGTAGGGTTAGATTGTATACTTGAGATTTATCTTGTTTCACGAGAAAGGCTTGTATTGCTATATACTTTCCTCTCAGGACTGCCTTTGCTGTGTCCTAAAGATTTTGAACAATTGTGTTTTCATTTTCATTTGTTTCCATGATTTTTTAAAATTCTTCTTTAATTTCCTGATTGATCCATTCATTCTTTAGGAGGATGCTCGTTAGCCTCCATGTATTTGAGTTCTTTCCAACTTTCCTCTTTATGATTAAGTTCTAGTTTTAATGCATTGTGATCAGAAAATATGGAGAGAATGATCCCAGTCTTTTGGTACCAGTTGAGACCCAATTTGTGACCCAGGATGTGATATATTCTGGAGAATGTTCCATGTGTACTACAGAAGAATGTGTATTCTGTTGCTTTGGGGTGGAATGTTCTGAATATATCTGTGATGTCTATCTTCTCCAGTGTGTCATTTAAAGCCTTTATTTCCTTGTTGTTCTTTGGTTAGATGATCTGTCCATTTCAGGGAGGAGGGTGCTAGAGTTCCCTTACTATTATTTTATTATTGTCAATGTGTTTCTTTGATTTAGTTATTCACTAGTTTATATAATTGGCTGCTCCTATGTTAGGGGCATAGATATTTGAAATTGTTATATCTTCCTGTTGGACAGACCCTTTAAGTATGATATAGTGTCCTCCCTCTTCTCTTATTATAGTCTTTGGCTTAAAATCTAACATGTCTGATATGAAGATTGCCACCCCAGGTTTCTTCTGATGTCCATTAGCATGGTAAGTTGTTTTTCTTCCCCTCACTTTAAATCTGGAGGTGTCCTTGGGTCTAAAATGAGTTTCTTGGAGACAGCATATCAATGGATCTTCTTTTTTTTATCCATTCTGATACCCTGTGTCTTTTGATTGGAGCATTTAACCCATTTCCATTCAAGATAACTATTGAAAGATACGAATTTAGTGTCATTATATTGCTTTTAAGGTGATTGTTACTGTATATTGTTTCTGTTTCTTTCTGATCTGTTACTTTTAGGCTCTCTCTTTGCTTAGAGGACCCCTTTCAATATTTCCTGTAGGGCTGGTTTGGTGTTTGCAAATTCTTTTAGTTTTTGTTTGTCTTGGAAGCTTTTTTTCTCTCCTTCTATTTTGAATGATAGCCTAGCTGGATATAGTATTCTTGGCTGCATAGTTTTCTCATTGAGTGGTCTAAATATGTCATGCCAGGCCTTCCTGGCATTCCAAGTCTCTGTGAATAGTTCTGCTGCCAATCTAATATTTCTGCCATTGTATGCTACAGACCTCTTGTCCCAAGCTGCTTTCAGGATTTTCTCTTTGTCACTGAGACTTGTAAGTTTTACTATTATATGACAGGGTATGGACCCATTTTTGATTTTGAGGGGTTTCTCTGTGCCTCCTGGATTTTGATGCTTGTTCCCTTTGTTGAATTAGGGAAATTCTCTGCTATGATTTGCTCCAGTACACCTTCTGCCTCTCTCCCTCTTTGTTCTTCTGGGGTCCCAATTATTCTGATATTATTTTGTCTTTTGGTATCACTTATCTCTCGAATTCTCCCCTCGTGGTGAAGTAGTTGTCTCTCTTTTCTCAGCTTCTTTATTTTCTATCATTTGATCTTCTATATCACTAATTCTCTCTACTGCCTCATTTATCCTAATAGTAAAAGACTCCAATTTTGATTGCACCTCATTAATAGTTTTCTTTTAATTTCATCTTGGTTAAATTTTAGTTCTTTTATTTCTCCAGAAAGGCATTCTCTAGCATCTTCCAAACTTGATATTGTCCCTCTGACATATTACTAATATCCTTATTGATTAGATCCCTAGCCTCTGCTTCTTTTTGTTTGAGGTGAGTTTTTCCACCTTGCCTTTTTATCCAGATAGGAATAAATAAATGGGGGCACCTGGGTGGCTCAGTCATTAAGCATCTGCCTTCAACTCAGGTCATGATTCCAGAGTCCTGGGATCGAGCCCTGCATTGGGCTCCCTGGTCAGCAGGAAGCCTGCATCTCCTTCTCTCACTCCCCCTGCTTGTGTTCCCTCTCTGGCTGTGTTTCTTTAATAAATAAAATCTTTAATTAAAAAAAAAAGAATAGATAAATTCGAGAACAAAATACTGAAAGGGTAGTGACAACCTCAGAAAAATATACACTACCATAAGAGACCCAAAACCAGGGATAGAAGAAAGGAAAGTAAATCTATATCTGTATCTGTCTGTCTCTCTCTATATATATGATTAGACTAGTGAATGAAACAGAGCCACACACTTGATTTTGGATGTATTTTGGTCTGTTAGAAAAAACTGCCTCCCAAAATTTTGAAGAAAGAAAAACTTATATATGTACAAAAATAAGGGTATACACGATCAAGGGATGGACTATGAATATAAAGATGAAAATTTAAAAAGATCCTAAAAAAGGAATTGATAAGAAGTTGGGCGTAAATAGAAAAAAAAATAGGGGGAAAGAATGTGATGAGGCCGGAGACTAGAACAAAGCCATGCACTAGATTTAGGGTATATTTTTACCTATTTGAAGAAACTGTATCCCAAAGTTTTAAAGAAAGAAAAACCTATATGCATACAAAAAATAAACTTAAATACAATGAAGGAATAGGATATGACTAAAAAATGAAAATTTAAAAAGATTTTTTAAAAAAGTATTGATAAGATAAAATACTGGAAAAAAGTTAAAATAAGAAAAAGAAAAAAATTTAAAAATAGAAAAAGAAAAAATAAAATTAAAAAAAAATTAACTTTGATAAACTAAACATCATAGGGAAAAAGCCATGAATTCTATGTAGTGCATTCCCCCAGCTCTGAAGTTCTGCAGTTCTCATTGATTGATGAACTTCATCTCGGCTGCAAGTTCTCGCTGATCTTCTGGGGGAGGAGCCTGTTGTGTTGATTCTCAAATGTCTTTTCCGGAGGTGGAAGTGCCCCATGTTTGCCAGGCGCCAGGCTAAGCAGCCCGCTTGGGTTCACTCTTGGTAGCTCTTGTTCCCCGAACACTTTCCGTACAGCTTTGAAGGAAGGGAATGAAGACGGTGGCTTCCCAGTCTCCCAGTGGAGACCTCAGGACCCCCCTCCTCAGTGCCCCCCCAAGAGAAAAGCAGTCAATCACGCCCCGTCTCCCTGGTCTCCACCCACGCTCAGTATCACCAGGCCTATGACCCAGTGTTTCCATCTCTGGCACGCCCGTGTGGAGTCTCCAAACCCAGCAGATTCCCGCAGCACGCTCCTGTGCTGCCCCTCCTGGTGGAGGAAGGAGGGGGTCTCCCCAGATCTGCCACTTGTGGGGTCCCCGCTCGAGCAGGCCCGACTCCGCCTCGGATCGCGGTTTAAGGTAAGCCAGAGCTGAGAGCCCCTCCTCGGCTCTGTCCCTGCAGCCGGCTTCCATGCTCTAATATAGGGGAGCTCTGACCTGCTCAGGCATGTGGGTCCTGAGACCACACTGTCCCCGTTAGGGCTCCACCCCCCGCTTAGCCTCTGGGGGGATGTCCCTCAGTGGAGCAGACTCTAAGGCTTCCGATTCTGTGCCCCGAGGTTCTGCTGCTGCCCGGAGCCCCCTCCCCCGGTCTTCCCAAATGTTGCCTCTGATTCACTTCTCCGCGTGTCCTACCTTCCAGAAAGCAGTCACTTTTCTGTTCCTAGAACTGCTGTTCTTCTTCTCTTCGATCTCCTGCTGAGTCTGTAGATGTTCCCACTGGTTTGATAACCATCTAGCTGACCTCCTGGGACCTGAAGATACCCAGGTCCCCTACTCCTCCGCCATCTTGCTCCTGTGGGGTGGTTTTTTAATTTATAAAAATTCTTTTTTTTAAAAGATTTTATTTATTTAATTGAGAGAGAGAGTGAGAGGGAGCATGAGAGAGGAGAAGCTCAGAGGGAGAGGCAGACTCCCCGTGAAGCTGGGAGCCGGATGCGGGACTTGATTCTGGGACTCCAGGATCATGACCTGAGCTGAAGACAGTTGCTTAACCAGCTGAGCCACCCAGGTGCTAATCTATAAAAATTCTTAATTTGATTCTAATCAAATATATTCATCTATTCTTTCTAGTTTGTATTCTTTGTGCTTTATTTTATTTTATATTTTTAAAATTTTTTTATTTATTTAAGAAAGAGCGAGAGAGATAGAGCACATGAGCAAGGGGGAGGAGCAAAGGGAGAAGGAACAGCAGACTTCCCGCTGATCAGGGAGCCCAATTTAGGGCTCAATCCCAGGACTCCAAGATCATGGCCTGAGCCAAAGACAGACCCTTAACTGACTGAGCTACACAGGTGCTCCTGAGATTTATTGCAAAATATTTATCAAGGTAATAAAAATATTTTCCTAGATTGTCTTCTAAAATTTAGTATTTTTGCTTTCCATCTGCAGCGCGTGTCCATGCGTGGTATTAGGCAGGGGTTTACTCTACTTTATTTTCTAAATGGATAACAAACTGTCCTGACACCCTTTGTTGAAAATCCCTCTTTTCTCCTTAGACCTGTAGTGCCCAGACTTTGTGCCTTTGTATTTCCGAGTTCTCTACTAACATCCACTGGTCAGTTTTTGGATACGTATATCAATACCATGATGCTTTAATTGCTAAAACATTAAAATAAGCCTCAGTATCTGGTACTGCAACTCTTTCTATTTTGTTCTTTAAGAATATCTTGTGTCTTTTTGACCCTTTGATCTTACATATAAATTTTAGAATCATCTTGAATTTTACTGGGGGTGTGAATACCTACTGAGATTTGGGAATTTTACTGTAGCAGTTCTTTCCTATCCATAACATGGTATATAACCCTCCATCTATGTAGGTCTTATTTGATTATTTTAAACTAAATCCCATTATTTTCTTCACTAAATTCATTTCTTTCTGTGTGTTATCGATGCATAGAAATGCAATTGACATTTTATTTTGATTTTATATCCAGCATCTTTGCTAAATTATTTTAGTCATTTTCTGTGGAGATTTCTGGATATTCTGCATGGATAATCATCTGCAAATAATGCAAACTTTATCACTTTTATTTTTTTTGTGTTTGTTTGTCCTCTTGAGCTGGCTAAAATTCAAGAATGCTGTTAAATACATTTGATGATAACTGCTATTCTGGTCTTTAAACAAATGGTCTTGAACCTTTTTCACTGAGCAGAATGTTTGCTGTAGGTATTTTTGGTTTTATTTCTGTACATATTCTGCATAATGATTAAGAAAGTTTATTTTTAATCTCAGGGGTTTTTTTTAATGAAAATGTACTGAATTTCTTCAATGCTGTTTCATCTCACTGGAATGACTATATATTTTTTTAAAGCTGTAAATATGAATTACATTAATTGAGCTAGTAATGTTAAACCACCATTGGATTTCTGGGGGAAATTCCCTGTTTTCAACTTGAATTATTGATGGATTTGATTTGCTAATATCAATATCAAATAGGCATTTCTCTCCCTGCTCACGAGTGAGATTTACCAGTCACTCACCTTTACCCACCAACCATACTGGTTTTGGTATCAAGGTTATGTCAGCCTTATAAACTGAGTTTGTAATTTTCTGTTTTCTGGAAGAGACATGAAATATTAAAATTATTTCTTCCACTATTATTTATAAAATGTTCCAATGAAGGCATCCGGGCCCATTGCTTTCCTTGTGAAAAGATTTTTAATTATGGCTCTATTTATTGACTTTTTCTCCTTTTCCTTGAGTCAGTTCTGGTAAAGATGTATTTTGAGAAATACATCAGTTCCATCTCATATTTGTGTAGCATTAAACTTCATAACATATTTTTATTACCTGTTACTTTCTGCATTATCTTTGTCCTATTTCCTATTCTTAATATTGCCTATTTGGACCTTTTCTCTCTCTCTTTCAAACTTGTAACAATTGTTATCTTTTCTTATTTTCAGAAAACAAACTTTTGACTTTATTGATATATTTGTCTTTATTGTATATTTGTTTTTTATTTATTTTTGCTCCTGTTTTATTTTTTTTCCTTCTACATACTTTGGATTTAACTGCTTTTCATTTTTTGCTACACCCTGAAGTTGATTGGCTAGTACATTGATTTTCAGCCTTTTTTAAAAAAATAAAGCACTTATTACTATACATTCCTCTGTGAGGACTTCTAAATTTTGTTCAGTAGTATTTTCATATTATTCTCTATATGTATTTTCTGTTATAATATATTCTTAGATCCATGAGTTATTTAGAAATATTTTTACTTTCTAAACATGATGTTACCTTAGTTCCCTTTTAAAAATTTCTTTGTAAATTGATTTTATTGTTGTAATTGACTATAGCTATATGATACTAGTTTTTTGAAATTTGCTCAGGCTACCTTCAGGTTTTTTTTTATAAAATCCTATTTGTAAATATTCAATATGGGCCTAAAAAGGATTTGTACCATCTAATTGTTGCATAGTGTGTTCCATTTCAAATTTGTTAGTTGTATGAGCTATTCAAACTGTCTCTGCCTTTGCTAATTTTTTTAAACCTATTTGATCTATTAACTGCTGAACACTGTGTAAAGTAAATCACCGTGATATAGATTTATGAATAATGCCATAGACTTATGTCACACTTTGCATTGTGTATTCTGAGCTATGTTGCTAAATGTGTTCAAGTTCATAATTTTAGATCTTTCTGTTGAATTAAAACTCTTATCATTATATAGGGACCTTATTTATCACTAGTAGTTTTTTTCCTTCAGTTCCCTTTCATATAGTATTTACACAGGAAAACCAGTTTTATTTTGTTTTGACTTTCAAACTTTTCATTTGTGTATTTTATTATTTTTTAAAGATGTTGTTTCTTATTTGTTTGGAGCAGGGGACAGACAAAGGGGGACAGGAAGAGGGAATCTCCACACTGAGTGTGAACCTGATGTGCCCTGAGCTGAAAGCAAGAGCTGAATACTCGGCCGACTGAGCCATCCCAGTGCCCCTCATTTCAGTGTGTTTTAGAAATGTCTTTCTTTTTCATTTACCATGAAAATCATTATCATAACTGGAGAGTCCTCTGTAACATTTTCTCTGACTGCTTTCAAAGTTATTCTTGGTTTATTGGTTTATCTTTAAGTTTTTGTTTTTCTTCTGTCATCTGCATTATACTATCTCCCAGTGACTGTTTTAATTTTCAGTGTTGTGTCTTCCACTTCTAGAATTTTCATATTGTGTGCATGGTTTCTATTTCTCTACTAAGATAGTCTTTGCTTTATTGCTAGCATGTTTACCTTTATATCATCGAAAAAAGTTATAAGAGCTACTAGATAGATTAGTAGTGCTGCTAGCTATTTCTTATGAGTCCCTTTCCCTTCTTCTGACCTGCTTCTCCAACCATCTAGAAGGCCAACAGCTTCAGCTAATGAAGGAGGAGAGGTGAGGCAGAGTGAGAAAGAGAGAAGTGCTCCTATATAACCTCAAGTTTCCAGTTCAAGTTCAAATCTATACTTGCAGTAGGAGAAGCTTTAAATTGGAAGGAAAGGCCAAGGGAGGCCTCTCTGAGGGGATGACATTTCACCCAAGACCTGAATGGTTCTATTAGCCTAATACCAAATGTTTGGATTACTACCTTAAGATTTACCTCGGAAATCTTTTCTCTGTGTTTTCCTCTTTGTCTCCCAACAGCTCTTGTTTTAATCATCTGACCAGCCTATGTTTGCAAATGTGTTTTAGGTTGTGGCCCAGGCGGTGTTATTCATGTGTATGAACACAGCTGGAATCTTCATCAGTTACCTGTCAGACCGGGCCCAGCGCCAGGCCTTCCTGGAGACGCGGAGGTGTGTGGAAGCCCGGTTGCGCCTGGAGACGGAAAACCAAAGACAGGTACCAACTGGAAAGGCCTAGTTGTCTGAGTTACATGGAACTTTTTCCTCCCCAGACACATCGTGACTTCAAGTGTTTTCTTCAAGTTTGTGTCATGCGTTCCAGAGTCTAAAATAGTGACGTTACACTTAACGCTCAGAGCAGGTCGAACTTGTTTCCCACATTCAATTAAATTTCTTGTTGTCTACAGGAAGTAAAATGGTTTGTCATCTAGTGCTTTTCTGATATTTGACTGACATCTGTGTTAGTGAACAAGGCCATGGTTCCTAAAAACCATTAACATTCTCATTTTTGGCCCTCCTCTTTTGAAACTGTGAACAGTTATTTGAAATGAATATATTTATAACGTACCAAATTGTAGTAAGCTTATGGAAGAATCCTGTACATGTGTAGTTCCTAATACATCGTCCTGATTTTTGGAAGAGATTACAGAACACAACAAATTTTGTAGAACATGATACTGATCCTAGGATAGGGGATGCAATAGGGAAAACAGGTTGGGTCAGAGGCCGTGGGTTTTCAGTTTAAGGAGATTGGAATGAAGTTTCTTGGACCTCTGATTGGGTAGATGTTATAAGGATTTTAAAAATAGCTTTGGCCCCAAATTATATATTTTCCCAAAATGAAATGATCTTTCAAAAAATAAAGATTTTCCTCATGAAAATTATTCATATGATATTCAAAATTCATGCTATCTTTGCTTCTTAAGGCAGTTTTCAAAGAGGAGTAACAGGAATATATGGAAAATTGGTGATGGAATCAACATATAATCTCCTAAAGTTATATTCTCTTGGGAATTCTATGCTCAACAAATATATTAGTTCTATCACCCAAGGCTCTCTTATAAATGTTACATCTATGGATACCCACTTGTTTGTTTGTTTGTTTTTAAGATTTTATTTATGTACTTGACAGAGAGAAACACAGCGAGAGAGGGAACACAAGCAGGGGGAGTGAGCGAGGGAGAAGCAGGCTTCCCACTGAGCAGGGAGCCCAATGCGAGGCTCAGTCCCAGGACTCTGGGATCATGACCTGAGCCAAAGGTAGATGCTTAATGACTGAGCCACCCAGGTGCCCCTGGATACCCACTTGTTATATTAAGCTTTATGCAGTAATAGTTTGAGAAATTACCAAAAATACCACATTGTCTTCATCTTAGTTTGGTCAAATCATCAGTAAAACATAGATCTTTGAAGTGAGTGAAGCCAGGTCTGTGTGGTCATGGCAGAGGCAGACAGGTAGGTGCAACTGACTGAAACTCAAGCCCCACTGCCATATGTCATTGCCCGGGGCACAGAGGAAACTGTTGAATTTCCAGACCCAACGGGGACTTCACAGGAATCAGAGCTCATATATTTTGAAATTAATGTCTACAGTAATTATTCTCCCCCATAATAGATTTATTATAGTTGTCCCAAATATTCCTATAAAATAATTTAGAAAATACCTTGAAATCACCTTGTGTAATCAACACAAGTATCCCCCAGGACGAGATGTTGTGTTCCTCTGCAAAACAGAGAGTTACCGGACTGGCACGTCACTCTTTCCACGGGACATGTGCCAATTCAAAGAATACTGCTGCATTAATAATTTATTTGACCGTTGTCGATGCCCAGTTGCAATGAGAATGGCAGTTGTGGGTGAGATGTCTGGGAACCTCAGGCTTTTAATGTTTATGAAATATCTGGAGGTCCTGAAAATGATTGTTCCATCATACCCATAAGACTTTTCTTCTTTTCCCATCCTTCAAGTTGAGTGGCTTGGAGTCACTGTGATACAGTCCTTCCACACGGGAGAGGGACCTTCCTCTGTCCTTTATAAGCTTTATTTTTTAGGCCAATGGAAGGCGGAATGAAAGATACCATACATAGGTGAGAACAAGTGACATCTGTAATGTAGGGAAGAGTTGGCAGAGTTCATCCACAGCCATCTTACCTCCTGGTTGGGTCACTGAAGCCAGTGAGCTCTCTGCTCTGGTTCCTCATCTATACAGGATCTTTCTTTCCAGTTTTGTGTTTCTCACAAGTGAGATAATGTGTATAACTGAATACAAGATTTTAAGTCAGGGGGTGCCTTGGTGGCACAGTTGGTTAAGTGACCAACTCTTGGGTGTCAGCTCAGGTCATGATCTCAGGGTAGTGAGATCAAGCCCAGTGTTGGGCTCCATGCTTAGCACAGAGTTCACTTGGGATTCTCTCTCCCTCTCCCTCTGCCCCTCCCCTTCTTTCTCTCTCTCTCTCTCTCTCTCTCTCTCTCTCTCTCTCTCTCTCTTTCTCTCTCTTTCTCAATAATAAAATCTTTAAAAAGTTTATAAGTCAGGTGCCTGGGTGGCTCAGTGGGTTGAAGCCTCTGCTTTCAGCTCACATCATGATCTCAGGGTCCTGGGATCGAGGCCCGCATCGGGCTCTCTGCTCAGCAAGGGGCCTGCTTCCTCCTCTCTCTCTGCCTGCCTCTCTGCCTATTTGTGATCTCAATCACTCTCTGTCAAATAAGTAAATAAAATCTTTTTAAAAAGTTTATAAGTCAACCTCATTAGAAGAAAAGACTATCTTTTGGTGGAATGTTCTTTGTTCTAAATATATCACAAAATGTGCTATAGGTTGTTATAACCCTGTGCTCACCATTATAAGAATGTATTTCTGGTATATTGACCACCCCCTGCCACAAGAAGCAGTAGCTAAGATAGTTTGCTCTGCATTATTCAATGCTAAGGCTCGTTTCCATTGACATGTGGTCTCTGCTTCAGGTCTCTGTTGTCCCTGAGAACTTCCTCAGTGATAGATGGGCAGAGAAGTCTTTCCAATGAGACTGCACAGTATTTGACATCTTTGGTAAATTAGTTACTGTCTTAGGGAGCTCACGCATGCTCTGAGCTTTAGTTTCTCCATCTGTAACATGGGAATAATAATCTTTCCTGAAGAGGCACCTTAATGAGAAGTGCTGTGTGTAGTGCTCTTACAGCTCAGTGAAGAGTTTCTATCAGCGTGATTATGCAGAATGATTTCTATGAGTCAACCAAGAGAGCTCAATTCCAGGAGGACTTTTATGAGAACACATTATGGATTGACTTGTCTCACTTAAAACCCCAAGTGAAAGTTACTCATTTGGAGGGAAATCAAGATGGTAGTTTGCCTTTGGTTTCGGTTTCCAGCAGCCAGAGCTCAACATAGGCTACATATCTGTTAAAATGCCATGTGTCATTAACAAATCCAAACCAATTTACCTCTTAAAAGAACTAATTATAATTTCATAACTTTTATAAATTCTGTAGTATGCAAAGGAGTCACTGTAAGAGTCGAAGGTACAGCAGATCCTCTTTTCTTGAGGATCCCAGAGGAGACTAAACTATATATTTTTTAATATTTATAAAATACAGAAACAAGGGGCCTTATTCCACAGAAACATTCAATTTTTATGGGCTTTTTCAAGAGCTGGCTTTATCTCATGGTAGGATACAAAGGAAATATTTAAACGACTTATTTTGTTCAATCATGAATTAATTTGAGGATCTACTATGTGCCATGAACTTTGTTGGACGTTGGGAACTTAACAGTGACTAGCAGTTGGTTTCTGGTCTTCCAGAATTTACCAAGTATGGAAAGGGATAGCTACACAGATGCCTCTGGCAATAAAGTATGGGTCAAACCTAGAAGCAGGCTGATGGAAGTCTACCTAAAAGAAATGATGCCTCAGTTGACATTGAGTAGGAGTCAGCTCAGTGGAGAAATAGTGAAGATTGCCACATAAGGGTCTAAACACACAAATATACTGAAATAAGGGAGAACACAGTTTGTTGGGATAGTTGTGAGCACTCCAATGATGACTTCTCCCATCATTCTTCTCTTTCCTCATCCGTCTATTCATCCATTCATGGTGGGTTTCCAGAGATGAGTCAGTCTCAGTCTGTACTCTGAAGTGGACCTGAAGGATGAGCAGGACTTTAGTTATTAGAAGAGATGGAGAAATAATTAGCAAAGATACTGGTGACATGATATATATGATGTGATGAAGGATAGCAGAATGGGAAACTAGGTGTTGTTAGTGCCCCTAGCAAAATTAGGTACTTTCTTCAGTGGCATACCATTGCACTCACTTTTCCATTTAGTATGTATTTATCCCTACATCTGCACTGATGTAGCTTACTGTTAGACATACCAAACTGAAGAAAATATATTGCCCATCTTCTTTCTGCCATGGAACACTGGACCTTGATCATTACATGCTTAGTACCCTCTAAGTAACTGACCCCTTAAGAGTGATTCATGGCTCATTCCTCTATATAGTCCACCAGCAGTGCCTGAAAACCAGCATGGAATAAGTGATTATAAAATCACAGAGTTTGTTAGTATTTAATAGTGGTTACCAGTAATTTTTCCAAAGAAAATTGCCAAGCAGTAGCTAGAAGCTAAGTGTCACATGAGCCCTCTTGCTTGGCAGGTCCCGTAGCATGATGAGATGTTTGAGGTCCAGGGAAGAGGCTCTTTCCTGGCATAACCTTACATTGTGTATGTGGGTCTACAGTTGAAAGCAAGCAGGCAGGCTTCTTCAAACTAGGTTTTAGCTTCTTGAAGGATGAGTAGAACTTTAATTATTAGAAGAGATGAAGTAATAATGCTCTCAACATCTTTCCTTCCCATAGCCACTGGCACAATGCCAGGCAGAAACTATTGAATGGGTTCAAATGTTGATATATTTCATTTACATTTACATCAAGAGATTGAGCACATATTGTCTCTTTCCTTTGTGGAGGCAAGGGCATTGCCTTTTTTTTTTTTTTTTAAATAATTTTAACCCCAGTTGTAACCAGCACAGTACATATGAAACAGCTAGGTAGGCTCTTGGTCTCCAGCTTCTCCTCCTCCAATCTGTTCTTCTTTCCAAAACTCTGGTCTGGTTCAGTATAGGATAGGGGTTAAGAGTCAAACCTTCAGTGTCTGGAAGATCTGGATTTTAATCCTATTTTCTATGCTTCCTGGCTGCAGTAATGTAGGTAAACCATTCCCTTGGGAGACCGTGACTTTGTGGGTGTAAGATGAGCATGATGATTCTGTCTTCCTCCAAGGGTTGTGGTGAGGGTTAAGGATGAACACTTCTTAGCCCGAGAAAGAGGATGTACTCAAACTATATGAGAGAGGATGTTGTGATGATAATAACATTGATGTCACTCTTGCCTGCAGGAAAACCCTTCAGTGGCCGCATTCCCTCCAGATAAAATCCAAACCTCCACACAGGCCCTCCAATATCGAGGCCCCATTGCCTCTCCCCAGATTCTTCTCCACTCCCTCTCCACTCTTGCGATACCATATGACCATCAGCTCCCTGAACTTCTGTTCAACAGCTCTGTGCTCTGGGATTTTCTCTGCCTGTAAAGCCCACCTCCTTCCTAATGCCTCCACCTAAAAAATTCTGCATCAGCATCCCTTCCTCCCTTGCTTTTCATCTTTCCAAGTTATATGGAAATGCTTTGCTCCTGCTTCCAGAATGCCTTAAAGTTAACTCTGTTATAGAGCCTGTCACACTTTATGATATTTACTAGCCTGAGTGTCTCTCTGTCCTCCATGGCCAGACAGACTACTTAAAGGCATCTGCTCTTTCCAATTCATCTGATTCTCTTGGCATTAATCCAGCACAATGGCTGGAATGTAAGATCTTCTGATTAATGTCTATTTAACTCAGTTATATTGAATTCAAACTTCTGTTCCTGGCCTTATATCTACCTACACGAGGGTTATGTTGTAAGAATTTCCCCATGTAAAAGGAAAGAGACTTGTGTTCCTAGTGAACCCCATGGAGAACAGTGGAGGGGACGACTCTTACCCACTTCAGAATATATTAGGACAGCCTGAACACATGTCTTACCCAGACATGCTAGGGGAATTTTCCATCTAGAAGCAGAATCTTAGAACATCGGTCTTTGGGGAGCTGAATTCTATTTTTTGTAGTTACTGTAATCCCACTCCTCCCAAATGATCCAATGACCCATGTTTATCTTAAATATTAAAATGAATTAATTGTTTTTCTTTTTGTTTGAAAATTATGATAATCCTGGCATTTTGAGGTGTCTCAGAAGCTCTAGGGGGGCACTGGAATAAAGTTTCTGATGATGCCATATGTTGCAGCAGCAGGAAGATTATTATTAAATGTGGCAGATGTTTTAGCTGTTTTAAAGCAATTCTGTTTAACTTAGACATCTTTGTTAGACAACATTGGTATAAACTAATGGTTAGGACAACAGTTTGGCTGGGAAAGTTAGGTTTCCTACTGTATTCTGAGTTAGTTTGATTCATATTCGTGCCCTACAGAATCTAAGGAATTGTTTTTAAAGTTACAGGTAACTAAGTAAGGCAGCGCCTTGTCATTTGTTCATTCATTCCTTCATTCCTTCATTCAAGGTTGACCTGAAAATGGCAGAATCTCAAAATATTTGGATTTTCTGCTTCAACTTGCTGTCTTCTTATCATATTCTAAAAAACCTCTTGAGTGTCCTATCATCAAACCATTTTTCTACTGTTTTCCATCTCTTGCATTCTGCTCTTCTCCCTACCTGGTCCAACATTCCTTTCATCCCTAAACCTTATCTATTCTTCAAAGCTCAGCTCAAATGTCATCTCCTCCATAAAGACCCTCTCTGTTCTCCCCAACTGTGACATCAATGAGTATGTGTCTGTGTGTATGTATTTCTTTCTGGCATTAATCTCTTTCTACATTCTGCTATGTTCTTGCTTTATTTTTCCTTCTACACTGTAAACTCACTGGAGATTGGATATACGCTCCATTCGTGTGCTTCACAATAACTCTGGGTCCAGAAGGGGAGAAGTTCAAGGTGGGAGGAAAAGCAGAGACAATGAACATAATCATGAGTGTTGTCATTGTGGTTTCCCAGTTGACATTCATGAAAAATTACTTGTGAATAAATAAATGTGGGAAATCCTCTCCTCTTGTGCTGTTTCCAGGGTCTTTGTCCTCCAAAACCAGGGGTCCAACCTCTCTTTTACAATTAACAACTCTATCTTCCTGATCTTCTCATCCAGTTTCTCCTTCCATTATTCCTTCACATAAATGACTTCAGCCTCAGCAAAATTGTGTCTCAAATTTAAAAAAGTTAGTCTCACTCTGAGACATCTTCTTGATCATGTGACTCCTATAATTTCTCTATCTCCATGCTTTTTCTGTCATAGCATCATTTCATCGCTTTTCATGGTTTCACTTTCATTTCCATCAAGTATTTTGGGGATAAAAAGTAAAATGTTATTCCAGTCATCGTCTTCCCGCAATATATAATGCTCTGCAACTCTGTTGTCCAGTTCCTGCGAACAGGGAAATTTTAGAGCCGTGTCATCCAGAAACCACCAGCCACAGAGGACCTCTGTGCAGCACGTGCAATGTGGTTAGTGGGACTGAGCAATGGATTCATAAATTTTAATTCAATTTAAATAAACATTGAATCACTGTTTTTGTCTCTTGTCACTCTTGTGGTGATTTATCATGACTTCAAGCATCACTTCCGGATTGTTCCATGTCAATATCTTAACATCATCTTCTTTTCCAAGCTCCACATACCCATCATCGGTATCCTGCTGGGCAGCCTCCTCTACATGTCCCCACGGTACCATTGGCTCAGCCTGTTTAGGATCCTCTCACCCCCCCCCCATATACTTTCTTCTGATATGACACATTTTTTTTACCTGATCCTGCCACATCAACTGTAATGCTAATTCCTGTTGATGCTGTCTTCACCATATATGTACTAACTGTCCCTGTATTTCTTTTTCTAATCCTGTTTAAGCCCCCCCACACTGGTTAGCTTTCTAATGGGTGCTGACCAGTTTCTAACTGGTGTGAATCAGTCTAGCCATCTGTAGTCACTCCACCCTGAGATTCCATTTGGGAAAGAGGTTGTCTTCACATTTTCTTTACGTGATCTATGAAATCAAAGACACTGCAACCATATGACATCTCATGGAAATGAATGAAACATGACCCACAGTTTTCTCTCCATCTATTCTTGTCGCTGTCCAACTTGCAGAGAGGATTCCTGTATAATGTGTTTATTTTGCAGGACTCTTTGTGAGGTGACAATGTGGATCCTCTCCTCCAGCAGGAAGCCCACCCCTGCAGCCATTCTCCTCCCCACAATTATTGCACTGAAGCAATGAACCCCACAGTGGTCCAGCTGCCTTCTCTGTGGCTGGAGAGCTGTAGCCAATACAGAAGAAGGCATGGAACCCCATGTTCGGTAACTTTGCAGCCGCAGGCCCCATCGCTTTGCCAGTAAGACTGGTGTCTATTATGATTCCTGCCTCCCTCCTATTTCTGTTTCTCAGCTAGTTCTTCCGAGTGGTGAGGCATGTGACTAATTCCATCTCACAACCCTACTCAAGTGTAATGTTTGTCAGGATCATCATCTTAGTGCCCAGTTTTTTAAAAGATTTTATTTATTTGAGGAGGGGCAGTGCACAAGCAGGATGGAGGGACAGAGGGAAAAGCAGACTCCTTGTGGAGCAGGGAACACTACATGGGGCTCCATCCCAGGACCCCAGGATCATGACCCAAGCTGAAGGCAGATGCTCTACTGACTGAGCTACCCAGGCATCCTTTTCCCCCCATTTTGATTACATAAGACTTTACACTGAAGCCAACCATGGAGTGGCACTATGCATAGAATACAATCCAATCTCATTTATTCAGCATTATAGCCCATCCACTCCCTGGTCCAGCCCAATTTTTCAATCGTTTTATTTACTAATTTTCAATCATTTTAGTTACTAACATTGTTCCCAGACCAGCAAACATGCCCCTCATTTCTGTGCCTTTGACTTTTTGCTGGATGTCCCCTGCTCACCCTCCACATCTAGCCTCTACCCTTCTCTGCCTTCTCGGTGCCCCAGAGGCTAAATTTTATGGACGCACCAACAAGCTCATTACCATCTAGCTTCTGATTGGGTTTGGCCAATGGGAAGTACAGAATGAAGACCAGAAGAGGGGAGGGCAACAAGGTCACGGGTTTTACCTCCCCATCATCCTCGCCAAACTGTGGAATGACAATGCTGCATTTCTCAACCAGGCTTCTCTCAAGTCCCTTCTCCTTCAGCTATAGAATTTGTGAGGTTCCAAGAGTATTTGGATATTCACTCTTTCTAGCCTTCCAATGTTTTATCATCCACTGTTGAATTCCTTAACTCTTCATTAATGTCTCTTCTGTTACCCTTTTTGAGGAACCAGTTGTGTCCTGCTGGGACCCTGAATTACATGTTCCTGCTGCTCCCTCTGCATGAGATGCCCCGCTTCCCTCCCTTGTTCCCTGTATATGTGAGGCAGTTTAGTAGAGCTAGAAAGACAAGGAGTCAGAAAAACTGCCCTGCCCAACATGGTAACCACCAGCCACATGTGGCTGTTGAGCACCTATGTTGAGACGTGCTATGAGCCTAAAATACACACCAGAGTTTGAAGACAATACCAAAAACAGAAGGAATGCAAAATATCTCCTTAATAACTTTTTAACTATTGGTCACATGTCGATTACACATCAAAATAATATTTGGGTTATAGTTGATTAAATAGAATATACTATTGATGTGAGTTTCAACTATTTCTACTTTTTAAAATGTGTGCACTAGGGATTTTGAAACGTGGCTCACGTGGTATTTCCACTGGACAGGGCTCCCCTCAATGCTCCTCCCATTTCCATGATGTGACTGAACAAGTTGTTGAACCACTTTGTGTGTGAGCTTTCTCATCTCTCAATTAGAAATGATAATTCCTGCCTTAACCCATGGGGGTGTTCTGAGAGACAAAAACCTAATGCCTGAAAAAGTGTTATTTCAACTGTAAAGAACTCCACAAATGTTAGGGCTCTTTCTGTGAAAATCTCACCAACACCCCCTCTAGGAAGCTGATGCTCAGACGTCCCCTCTAGGAAGCTCCCTCCGCTCTTTCCAGTCATGAGTTATGACTGGCATTCTGAGATTTTTAGTTAGCATGGGTTTTTTTTTTACACTTTGTCTGGTGTCTTGATTAGTACCATGATTCCCTTGAAGTGCTGGTAAGATACTGAGCAGTGAATAGAGACCTAGTGTTAATGGCTTTGACTCTCTTGGAAGAGCTGACTTCACTGGAGGGTCTGTGTTTACCCCTGTGGGTGGAACACCAACTCTTGCATTCCATCTGGCTGCCTTGTTCTTTGTGATCTTTCCAGTACCTTATTTGCATTTTTCTGTCTTGGTTGAAAGAATGTGAGCTTTATAGAATAAACTCGCATTCAATTGCTAGTTCCAGCTCCATATTTGGGTGACCTTGAGTGCATCAGTTAAACTCTCTGAATTTTGGATCTTTCATCCATCAAAAATGATAATCCCTCTATCTCAAGGTTGCTGTGAGGAAATCAAGCATATGGGTGAAAGTTGGATGTCACAGTTGGTCCTTGAACTATTGGACCCCCTGGGTTATATGCTGAACCTCAGCACAGAACAAAGTCTGATTCTAGTAACTATAGTTTTTCTTCTTGCAGTTTGTTTTGATTCATAGTTGCCGGAGCAGTACTAATTTTAAATAATCCCCCTCTTCAAAGAGAGGCCATCACCCTGCACTCATTTGCATTCAATTAACATTTCCAAAGGCAGTTCAGATGGAGAGAATCAATCACCATCACTGCCCTTAATACCTTTGATCCAGCCTGGAGAAGCTGAGGAGCAGGCAGAGAGCCAAATGGGTCGCTTTTATCTCATAAACCTGTCCAGGGAATTTTGACTGAAGATATTGGAATTGGAAACCCAATACAGCCCAGTTATAAAATGCTGAAGGGAGGGCATGCTCTGTTGCCTGGATATAGTTAAAGGCACATCTCAAAAGCGGTAGGGGAATAGAGCAGGGGAAAAATAAAATAAGTGTTTTTAAAAACCAATTCATGCCTAGGATAACTTATTTCAGCTGGATTTGAGTAGAGGGCCATTGATTAGAATTCTGAATCCTCTATTTTGCATAAACTGCAGCTAAAATGGATTGGCTATAAAAGAGGACAAATAATTTAAGAATAATTTTAGAGCAGTGGAGTACAGAACCATTCTAGAATTGTGTTTGTTTCTAATCCTTTGCAAATGTCTTGCCCACACCTAATGTGAGAGCAGTATTTTGGATGGAAACTAAGTATTTACAAACAAACACTTGCTTTCTTTTCATGCTTCTATTTTGTTATTTGCACTATACTCAATTTAATTTGGTGATAGCAATGGCAAGTACAACTCATGTAAACAGATTTGAGAATAAACACTGCTGCCTATTCGTAGTGATAGGACATAACTGAGGGAGCAGAAATGGGTGGTGGATGGCCGGGAGCCAGACAGCTATGAGTATTTAGCATGTTGGAAGCCTCCATCAATCAGTTAAGTGGAGGTCTATTGTAATGCAATGACTTTTTACAATTATTTATAAAAAATCAAATGAATCCAGACTGATCTTCTGAAATATTGAAATTACTCATGATTAGCAGGCAGTCTACAAAGCTGAGACAAGCTGAGAACTCTGGTCTCAAGGCAAGAAGAGACACAGAGACAGAAAGGAGAGACCCCTGGGGCAAGCACCAAGAGCAGAAGGGGGTGGAGACTGGAATTGACAGATCTAAGTCCATTTGGATTTGAGATTGGAGAGATGAACAATCCAAGGAATGCCCAAGGACCACTGGTAGCCAGCAGAAGCTAGGAGGATGGTATGGGGCGGTCTCTTCCTGCGAGCTCTTGGAAGGAACCAACCTGCTTACACCTTGATACCAGACTTCTGACCTCCAGAACTGGGAGAGAATAAATTGCTGCAGTTAAGCCACTTAATTTTGTGGTGATTAGGAATCCAGTGCCAATTTCTGTTGCCTTTAGAATCCAGTCCATTTCTTACCCCCTCTCTTCACCTTAAACATTACCTGGATAAAATTAACAACAGTGAGCCCTTATATGGCGTTTACTGTGTGTTGGATGTTGTATTATGATGCTGTTTACATATGTAGGTGACCCTTCTTAAACAACACAGTGGGCCCACCTGTACTCAGAGAAGTTGACCCAGGAGCTTGTGGTGCTGCCAGCTTCCAATGAAAGTTCCATGAAGGCGCTTGCTGCCAATGGGAGAGCCTAGCCAGGCCAAGGATAATGCTGCGTTTTCAACAAATTCCCTTTGCTTTTCTCACAGCAAAAGCATCCTGGGTCCTCCCAACTGTTATAAAGGCTCCAGCTACGTGCCTACCTGCCCACGAGGTGCAACAAACTGATAATGACCTCAGAAGGTCATCTTCCAAGGTGTGTGGTCCTCCTCCCAGAATATCTTTGACCTGCCTGAGTTCCATTCCTAAGAGGCTTCAAGCACAGATTGATTCAGGGGCTATCCAGTACATTTGGTTGACTTCTTCCTTATTTAGGACTCAGCCAAGTCATCAAAATCCAGTTAAAATTCCACATTAATTGGCTCTTTTTCAGAGCCTTCTTCAGAGCTTTCCTAATAGTAACATGTGGATTATCACTATTCGGGTTAGTACATTAAGGAATGTAGATAAAACCCTGAGTTAGATGCCAGGAGTAAAATGAGATTTTTTAGGTAGAATTTCCCATAATTAACTGGAGTTTCATAAGCTTGGCACTTTCCAACTTTTAGTTATATGTGGCATGTCATATCTCTTCACTAGAATCCAAGTTTTTTCATCAATGGAAGACCTGTTTCCCCCCTAACATCTAACCTGGCATTAGACTCTTAGTAGCATTATACCAAATAAATAAAATAATGACTAAATTAAGGAGCATTTCCCATGAAGCCCCTTCTATTGACAAATATTGAAGAATAATTTCCCTTTCCTCCTTAATCACTTTGATGATAAAATCTTCAGAGGATTTCATTTACAACAGAAGGTGTTCCTGCTCAGTGTTCTTCTGCATCAGCCCTTCTTCCTCCTTTCCCATTGTCCAAGAGTCTATACAGTTTAACTTGGTGGAAACCAGCCCTTCTGTCTCTTAATCCCTGGAATGTAAATACTTCATCTTATACCTCTTGACTCTCCAGCATCTCAAAAATTTCATTTTTCATATCTATTATCCTGATATCTCTTTGAAACACACAAGAGACAGGTTGTGTCCCATACTGACTTTTATCCTAATGTCATTAATATTTTATTGCAGTCATTTTTAGTCTCTGAGTCAAGTAGACTGCTAGCCCAGTGAAGGCAGAAGTGAAGGTCACCCCTTGCTTTGCTCAGCACATGCATGAATGAGTAGTAGATAATATTCCACAATAAATTATATAAACAGGTGGAAAAGCCTGTAACAAGAGAGGCAGTCCCACATGGTCCATTGTACCCACACAAGAGTCTGGTAGATAGAACTCACTCCACTAATAAATAATATAGATGCCTGGATTTGTATCCGGGGGTTGCCACTTTCTCCATGTGGAGACAACTATCAGACTTCTGTAAGCCTTAGTTTCCACCTCTGTGAAATAGCAGGAAGTAATGAATCTTACTGTATGGATGCCTCGTGAGTTGTTGTGAGGATGAGATGAGGTCAATCAGAGCTTGACCCGTAAGCTAAGTGCCAAACAAGATCTGTTGTTAGTGGGGTTGTCATTGTACTTGTCACTCTTTTGAAGCATTTGTTTTAATCATAAAGTAATACATTATACAGGAGTCAAAATCTTTGGACTGCCCCAGGCTGAATTGATTTTAAGTAAGTAGATGGAGGGACACACTGAGATGCTGGCTGTGTGAAAAGATGGGGAAATCAAAGGCAGGCAATTGAATTACGCCTTAGGTTGAAAGGAGTATTTTATGTTTACCCTGAGTTCAGGGGAGCTAATGAGTGAGTGTTGCATGAGTTCAGGGGAGCCAATGAGTAGTATAACTTTACTGATTATGATCCTTTCTGCTTTTTCAGATATAAATGAGGAGGGTTTAATTGTTTTTTTCATGAGCAGAAAATTGACATAAGTTCATAATTAAACACTGAGGTAAAAGTAAAAATTCAGCTCAGCAAGCCAGTTGGTTTTATAGGCTTGGAGGAGGGGATCCCAGAGACCACATGGCCACACCTGAGCTGAGCGATTTTTCCAGGCAGTCTGTGGAAGTAGCAGCTGGGGGGGCCACCAGCCACATTGCCTCTGCTGTGCCCTCTGTCCTCTGACTCAGTTTCTTTTTTGGAGCACAGGCATTACTAGTCATGCTTTTTGAGATGCAGCAGAGGCTGTAAATGAAGCTTGGATCCTGCATTAATACATAGATTGCCTCAAGCCAATTACTTCTCTGAGGCTTAGTTTCTTCACCTGTAAAATTCTTTTAATAATTCATACCTGGGGTTCCTGAGAAGCCAACTCTTGCTTTTGCCTCAGATCATGATCTTGGCGTCTGGGGATCGAGCCTTGTGCCTGGTTCCATGCTCAGCAGGGAGTCTGCTTGGGACTCTCCCTCTCCCTCTGCCCCTCACCCCTGTGTATGCATGCATGCTCTCTCTCTCTAAAGTAAATAAGTAAATAAATCTTTGAAAAAATAATTCCTACTTCATAGGATTCTTATGACCCTTAACTGAGCTAGTACACATGAAAGTAAGTTCTTAACTAAAACCACATTTCAGATGTAAGTGACTATTTCTTCATTTTTTAAATGTTGTATTTGAGGAGGATATATAATCCCCTGATAATGCTGCATGCAAGGAGCTCCTGCTTTAAGTTTTAACTGATCTTTTAACCTCTCAGTTAGAGCTGCTCCAATTACTATCACACATACGATGTTCTTGAATAAATGTGAAAATCTCTGCTCAATATCAAGATAAATCATAAAGGCAATGTTTAAAAAAAAAGCCCATGGATGAGTAAAGCACTTATAAATTAATAATTAAATAATCCCAGAATCATAACGATTGAATTAGAAGCTCTCTGTGTTGGATTCTCATTGTTTGGACTTTGGCACAGATATATCCTTAAGCAGGTTGCCTTCCCTGCGTGATGTTGACCCTCTCCACGCTACCCACATCAGGCATATCCTATCACATCACCCTGTTTTATTTTCTCTGCGGAGCTTAAAATGATCTGAAATTACATTGTGAATATCTATGCTTACTTGGTTATTGTGGGTCTCCCAATTGAGATGTAATTTGGTAAAAGTAGGGAACTTACTAGTCTTGTTCTTCATCGTATCTCCCAAACTTTAAAAGATGTTTGTGGGTGGAACCACTGTTTTCTGGGGAAAAAAGAAAAAAGAAATCCCCGTGTTGGAAACAGTATTCACACAGCCTGGGATTGTGGCATAGATATAAGTAAATGTCACAACTGCGTATTCATACTTGCCGTGGGCAGTAATCGCTGATTGTATCTGTCCTCATGCAGCTTCGGGACTGGGAAGGTGGTGCACCAAGGTGTCGGCATCTTTCAACATTTATAGTAATAAAACTTTGCCTATTCAACATGAAATATTGTTTGCTTGCTATGGTGAAGTTTATCCTTAACGAAATTTAAGCTTCAGGACCTTTCACTTAAAAGGTCCTTTCAAGGTCCTTCAAAGAGCCCTAGCAATCGTGTACTGACTTCTTGTGGTGTGTTTTTTTTTTTCTTTTTTAAGATTCTATTTATTTAAGAGAGAGTGAGAGCTCAAGCAAGGGGAGCAGCAGAAAGAGAAGCAGGCTCCCCTCTGAGAAGAGAGCCTGATCAATCCCAGGATCCTGGGATCATGACCCGAGCCAAAGGCAGACGCTTAATGGACTGAGCCACCCAGGTGCCCCTTGCAATGTTTTTCTTAAAGAGGATCCCTCCAAAGTACTTAAGTCTGATGACCCACAAACCTGGATCAGACCATTGTCCCTGCCCCCTTGGAGTGGATGGAATATCCTCTCCCCCTAGTATACTTTCAGGACCTAAGCCTTCCCCTTGTAAACACGCAAGTGATTTACTGTCCTCAGACTTAGATGCTAATTTGAAGATGTGCGTGTTCTGCTGAGTTTGTTCAAATATTCACGGGGAGAAAAAACAATGTGGAGGTCTTTTCCATACCAAGATCTGCATTTGTCCAAAAGAGGTGTGCCTGTGTAGCAAATTGAAGCAATACTTGGTAGCTTTTGTAACATTGTTCGTCATCACAATGGTAGCATGCTGTGATAACAGATTTTGAAGTTACCATGGTTGGACAGAAATTTATCAGAATAGAGAGGAATATAGCAGAGTGCTCCAAAGACAAGTCTATCTGTGACTTCTGATTTTTCCTTTACTAGGATTTCAACTGGAAATTTATTTCTAAGAAAATCCCTCTGGTATTTACGGGCAACTTCATTGCTGTGTAGACGGGAGAGTCAGACACACCTGGGTTTGAATCCCAGCTTTGCACCTCAGTAGCTGGGTAAACTTGGGTACAAAGATATACCTCGATGTGCCTGTTTCCTAATCTGTTAAACTGGAATAATCTGATGTACCTCACGGACTATGGAGAGACTTACTTGAAATGAATGTTTGTGGTGTGACTGAGGAATAGGCACCACAGTCCCTGCTTCCCTTCCCCCATGTCATGATTCAGGGTCCCAAGTGCCACCTTCTTATTTCCATGACACAGCTGATTGAGTTGAGCCATCATGATGTTCCCATATCTTGGATTCCTCATAGGCTGTGTGTTCTTTGGGAGCAGAGTTCGATTCAGCTCCCAGAAACATACTCTGAGGAAATTGAAGTTTGTTGAAGGAAATCAAACAGAGCCAAATATGAATGTTGTGGGGATATGTGATGGAACAGTAGAGATGTGTTGTGACATCTGCAGACATGTAGTTAGAAGGACTAACAGGATATATGTAAATTTCTCCTGGCCTCATGAATTTTAGAAAAGATTGCTGCATATTGATGAAATTATAAAACGCCTTCTGGCTGCATCCCCTGCCATGGTACACGTGAGGACTTTTCATATCCAGTGGCCTTGGAGGAGGGTTAAATTCTCTCTCCGGACGTGTTCCTCTCCTAGACCTGGTGGGTCTCTCCTAGACCTGGTGGGTCTCTCCTAGACCTGGTGGACCAGCTTCCCAATTGCAGTGAAGGGCAGAGGTCGGGAAACTACCCCTGCCACAGCTTTTAGCTCCAGAGCTAACTCCAGAACACCTTCTGGTTCTGCCCCGGATGCCTTCTGGACCATCTCAAATCTTGCCACTGGACACAGGAACAATGGTACTGAAAATTCCATTATCTCCATGACCATGATTGCAAGCCATAAAAAGCAGAAGTAGCTGAAAAACAGCCCCTTTCTCACCTCTGCATTCTAGATCTTGCATCTAATTCGCAAAATCCAGATCCTCTCCAGAGCTACAGCATTTGGGGAAATACAGGATTTAACTTTTCAGGCCCGTTAACTCAGAAAGAGGATACTCAGGGCCTACTCACTCTGGACCACACCTCCCACTAAGAAGTTCATTTTCCTTGATGATCCAGTAGCATATACTTAAAACAGAAAATGCCCATGAAACTACACTTTAACGCAGAGAAAATACTCAGGAAATTCATCTGATGTTTTCTGTTTTTATTTATTTCATTTTTCAATGCTGTGTAGGATCTACTACATTTGATTTCAGGCTCACAAACATGCCACAGAGTCCAATTTTTAAAAATGTTGTGCTATTTGCACATGGTAGGAAAGAGCATGAAGGGCTAGGTCCCCATGCCCGCCATGCCCACCACACTTGTTATGTCCATTCCAGCAGACTCTTTAGTCTCTCTTCCTGGAGCCTAGGGCTTGCGCATGATTCTGATGCCTCAAGATCCAGGACCCCATGGAGAAGCATCCTGGGAGCAGGGCATCCATGTCTCCTCCAAGATGGTGGCTACCACTTTTGACTTTAAAGCACAGGACGCAGGGAAGGTGGACATCCCAGTGAAGGACAAAGAAGCAGACACATGAATGGTGTTTTGGTGAACAGGGTGCTAGCTTCATTTACAGATGGGGGTGGCTTTGGAAGCTTGTGGTATACCCACATCATCAAGAATATTCAAAAGAACACAGGCTCTTGTGCTAAACCTACCAAATATTTTAGTCTGGTTCTGCTGCTTACAGTTAGTTTCTTGGGCAAATGTTTTCACTTCTGAGCCAGTATACTCATCTCTAAAATGGGATAATAATCCCCACTTCGTGGTATGTCCTTGGACAATATATCATATCTCTCTTGTTCTTCTTGGCTGTAATATAGGCTTTGCTCTGTGGGCCAGCTCTAAAGATCAAATGAAATAAATTGTGTGAGAACTGTCGCAAACAGGTGCTCAGATGTCAGTTCCTTTCTTAGTCATTTATCCTAATCAATCTCCTTTTCCTTCATCTCTGTTAATTTGGAGTATTAGTTATCTTTTGCTTTATAATGATCCCAACATGTATGGCTTAGAATAATCACCCTTCTTTAGCTCCCGGTTCTGTGGGTTGACTGGGGAGTCCTTCTGGCTCTGGTGAGTTTCTCCAGTCACCGCCTGGGACTGATGACTCTCAGGTGATCTAGGTAGCCTCCCTCACATATCCAGCAGAGTGGCAGACTACGGGCCAAGGCATCCAGTTCTCTACCATATGGCCTCTCATCGTCCAACATGGAGTGCAGGCACACTTACATGGTGCTCTCAGGGCTCCGAGCATTGCCAGAGGTAATATACGCCCCAGTGAACAAATACATTGCACACCTCCACTTCTGCCCATTGGTCAAACAAGTGACGTGACCATGTTTAGAAAGTTTGGACTGTCCATGATTGCCCTTCACAGGAGCTCTGCAGAATGCTGGACAAAAAGCACATCCCTCATTTTTCTCCCCACCTATAGGGCTATCGGAAGTGAGAACATGTTTGTTGTAGACTATTGCAGCTTATCCAAAAAGGCACATGTTGAATGTGGATGGTCTAATATTATATGATTTATATTATATATAATAGCTAGTATTAGATGTTTATTATCTAATATAAGCATTCTTTTCTGGTCTATTTTGGAAAGGAATGTTGGGGAAGGAAAAGAGACAGACCAGCCATCAGCCTTGGTTGAGCCCCCACCATCCATCAGCTACTCTAGTGTCCCTTCCACATGAGACTCTCAGAGGACCATGGAGGGTGACTTATCATTCCTATTTCCCAGATAAAGAAACCGACACTTAAGTAAGATCACTCAGCTAGAAAATTAACTCAAACCTCATCTGTCTTACTTACAACAGAGCAAAATCTTTTCCTTCTCCAAGGTAGCATGAAGACCCAGGCTGGTAAGCCTTGTTCCTGTGGTTTCCTAAATGCCCCCCTGGGAAAACATTTTTCATTTCAAGTGAACATAACATGTTCACCTCTGACTACAAAACTGGCTTATAAATACGAATGGATTCCAGCAAGAATATCGAAATGTTTTGTTTCCATTGATATATTTAAGAAATATCATTTTTCAGGTTTGGGAAAGTATTCTAAAATAGATACTTTGGATTTTTAAGTTTTACTTTTAATGTTGCCTTATTTCTGCTTTCATTGTCATAAACTTGCAAGTTGTTTTGTTCTGACAAGGCCAAATGAATCGAAGTCTTAAGTTTTGATCGTTCAGTGTGTGTGTGTGTGTGTGTGTGTGGCAAATTGAACTCAACCCTGTTGACAAAAGGAACATAAAGTTTAGGAAAGCACATCATGAAAAACCATAAGAGACCTATATTGACCTATATACACTGAAATTTCTGCTCTCCTGAAATGCTGAAGAAAGGAATGTTCTAAGTAATTGAATATACCACTTAATACACAATTACCATGCTGATCAGTTGCTCTCAAATGTTTGTCCCCAGGGATACCAGACACTCTTGAGAGGACTGCCATGAGGGCACCAACATTTGATGGTCTCTCACCAAGGACTGTCTTCTTATTTGTTCTAAACTCACCTATCTGTTTCCCTCTTGTCCTCCTCCAATCCATCACCATTCCTCAGCCTGAGTATCTCTGAGAGATGCCATGTGAGCCATACATGAAGTAAGTCAATTGACCCACTATATCCCAGGCACTGCTCCAGATTCTCGGGATACAGCCAGGATCCTTGCTCTCATGGGTTTATGGGGAGATGAGAGGAGATAATCAGTGAGCAAATGAGCAAATGAATAGGCATGGAATTATTCATCATGGTGAATGCTATGATTATGGGAACTGACAAGGTGACAAGAAGAATCTGGAATGCTACTCCAGACTAGGAGTCAGATGAATGGATACCTGTTGGAAAAGGTAAACCAACAAGGAACTGGGAGAAGAATATTCCAGGCAGAAGGAATAATGCAGAGGCCATAATAAGAGAACAAGCTCACCAAGGAGTAGAAAGGTTCATGTGGCTAGAGGATGGTATTTATTGGCATGAGAAATGGGAAACTGGGCCAAACATGTATCTGGCTCATGGGAATTTAGATTACTGTTGTTCATCCCAGTGAAGCTATCAAGTAGACACCCACCTATAGAGCTTAGAATCCAGCAGAGAGGTTAGGGTTGAAATATGGTCTTTGGAGTGGGTTAACATATATAAGATGTAGAAAGCCATGTTCTTGAAGAGTTAATCCAGGAAAGTAGTATAAACAAAGAAAGGAAGAAGCTGCAGTACAGAACTCTTGAGTTCCCCAACATTTAAAGGGGTAAGTAGATGTGAAATAATTAGCAAAGATATTAAAAATGTAAAATAATAATAATAATAATAATAATAATAATAAAATGATAACCATGATAACAAAAAATCAGAAGAGCAGGTGCACAGACCAGAACCAAAAAGTGTCTCAAGAAGGAACACTGGATGACTCACTTCAGTGGCTGCCAGAAAGTCAAGAAACATGAGACCCACAAGTGACCCAATCTTCCTAGATGTAGTGATAGACGCCAGATGCAAAGGGAAACATACTCTGTGATTCCATTATGCAAAGCTCAAAAACAGGAAAAACTGGTCTATGGCACTGGGAGTTCTGACTCCAATAGCTCAGAACATTTCATCTTTCACATCTGTTATCCTGGCATCTCTTTGGAACATGCAAGAGCTGGGTGGTGGTGCCCCATGATGATGTTTATTGTAATGTTGTTAATATTTTATTGGAACCATTTTCACTCTCCCAGCCAACTAGGCCACAAGCACGGTGAAGGCAGAAGAGAAGAACATCCTTTGTTTTGCCCAGTGAAGTGCAAAGCAAAAAGCCCACCACTCACTCCTTCCTTAGTACCTGCTTGGTACACAACAGTTCATCAGATGCATGAGTGAGTAGTGGATGATATTCCACAATAGATTATACAAAACATGGAAGAGTTTATTACAGTAGAGGCAGTCCCATGTGGTCCACTGCACCCAGGAAAAGAAGGAACCCCAAGTCAGGCTACATAATGCAGAACCTGGTGGATAGAACTCACTAATGGATCATGACACCCGGCTTTGCATCCAGATGCTGCCATGTACTCATTCTGTAACTGTGGCATAATTCTCTAGTCTCTGTGTGCCTCAGTTTCTACATCTCTAGAACAAGGATAATCGGAGTATCTTCTTTATGAGCCGTCATGAGGACAAAAGGGGATGATTCATGTACAGAGCCTGACACATGGCAGTGATCAACAAGAGTTGCCATTGTTGGTCATGGTAGTGGCGGAGAGAATTATACCCCAGCAACATGATTGCTACTCCTCCTTAGGCATTAGCTCTGTTAATAATGTATACTTCTTGAAGGAGTAGTGACTTGTTGGGGACACAAAGGGCTTTTGGGGTGATGTCATGTTCTGCTTCCAGGTCTGGGCTCTGTTCATGAGAGTATGTTCAATTTGTGAAAACTCCTACAGCTGTCCATCTAGGATATGAACATGTTCCTCTATGTGATATGCACTTCAATACAAATAAGAAAAAGATCTTCGGTGGCTCCCCTTAGCTTTTAAGATGAAGTTACTATTTCTTAGCTTAGCACACAAGTGCCTTTAAGACCCGGCCCTTATCTTCTCCACATCCAACTCTTTTTTAAGTGCTATGAATAATACCAACTCTATTGCCTCATCTTGGCTTTGCTCATACGGTTTCCTCTACTCAGAACCAAAACTCAGCTCAAGTACCACCTCTTCTGGGAAGGCTTCTGTGACTTGGTCAAGAGGTCCTAAATGGGACTCACACTGTCCCTGAACTTCCATCCATCACTGCATTTGCCACCCGAATATCTTTATGTACTTGTCTGATTAAATTGTGTCATTTCAGGTAAGAAAGAGCTTGAAAAATAATTAATGAATGATTACTTAAAGAAATATATGAATAATATTAAAAGGAACCCCTTTTCAGATTTATGACCACAGAGAGATGGAAATGGAAAAAGGCAGAGCTGAAAATTCTTTAGTACAGGTTAACATAGGTTTCTCTGAGGATGTGCATTAATATCATGGCTATTGTATCCACTTAACTCTGTTGTAAGAGGTGCACTCAAAAAAAAAAAAAAAAAAAAAACAGAGGTGCCCTCTAACTGAGAGCAGCACTTTTAATTCTAAACAACCTAAATGGGAGTATTGAATGCAAAGGACAGAGCTAACTCTGTGAGGAGTAGTTTATTACTAACATGGAATAATTAACATGACAGTGGCCACCTGTTATTAGCATAGCAACAAGCAAGAGATATATAGTAAGCCATTTATTGAGTTCCTACTGTATACCATAATATACACTGTCCTGGTGGAATTCAGACTTACATGTTCAGCAACTCTGGAAGGAAAAACAGGTGGCTTTCATGGAGCCCCTCTGTGTATTAGGTATTATATAGATTATCTCCATTCACTGAATGTTCCCCACAGTGGGTGTTATCAAGAGATGCAGCTCTGTAATCGCACAACTAGTAGAAAAAGGACAAGCAGTGCAGAGGTCCTTCCACCTCTAAAATCCAGGTTCTCCCATCCCCTAGATGCCAATTCTTCAGCGGAGCACTGGGGTAGTCAGTATGTTAAGTGTTTTGGGGGGGGGAACGGGGAGAGGAATCAGCAGATGTTGAAGGAAAAGGCAGAGAGCTCCAAGTCTGGTCTTTCTCAGGTTAGAGAAAGACTCATGGCTCTTTCTTTACCACGCTCTCCCTGCCAAGCCCCGCATGAGGAGTTTTGAAAACCAGAAGCAGCCCGTTGTCAAGAAATTTCCTTTTGGTGCATGCCATGTAAGAGACAGTCATAGTGCTGCACTGCAGTGGTTGAGACTTTGAGGGATTTTGTGCTAGGGAAATTGTCTGTACTCTTCCTTGAGCCCTGGCAACAGGTGAGCAGTCCCCGCTAGCGTTGCATATTGTTCCAACCGCCATGTACGGAGACTGTATAAAGGTACTCTGTGTTGTTCAGTAGGTCCATCACCATTTCCGGGCATCACTGAAATGACTGCAGTGAAATAGAGAAGACAGAACACTTTGGATTCTTAGGCTTTTGTATAAGCAGGGTATCTATCTGTCTATCAGTCAGTTGATCGATCTATATCTGTATCGGTCTCTCCCTACATTTACATATACTTATAATTTAATATATAATTTATATATTTTCTCTTTGCATATATATATATACCCACATATACACACCATCTTCCCTCCGTTTTGTACTGTTTTATCCCTTGTGGAATTTAATTTTCCAGCCCATATACAATCACAGCACCTTCCCTTTCTCTCTCCAACCAAACCTTTCTCTTTGCCCACCGCACTGGCCCACATTCAGATCTGCTCTTCTTGCTGGAGACGTGGCAATAACCATGTCACGTATTTTCTGTTTGTCCTCTAGCCTTGCAATCCATTCTCTAGAATCACAAAAATAATGATGTCACCTCCCTCCTCCTCCACCTAAAAAATCACTGGCTCCCTATTTCCCTATTAGCTGAAGACCAAATTCCTTGCTGTAGGATACAGGGGCCGATTCCAGGGGAATTCTCAAGTCTCAATTCTGACCAGTCCTTCACACAGAGAACCTTCAACCATGGTGAACTCACCCACAAATTTTCTGTCCGCTGTCCATCTCCTGCATCTTTGCTTCTTGCTTGAATGGTCTTCCCTAACTAACTGGCAGACCCCTGTTTTTTAAGACACCATAATATCCAGCTGGAATGTCTCATCCTCAATAAAGTCGCTCTGCAAAGTAAGCAGAACAAAGTTCATTGGCTTCCTTTATACCTCAGAAAACTCAGATTCAGAGAGATGAGGAAGCTGCTCCAAGATCAGACAGTGAGTAAGCACATGCCAAAAAAAGATTCAAATCCAGGTCTTTCGATTGTGATTTCTGACCTATATATCAATGTCTCCTTATTGAAAATGGTGCAGTACTTTTCTGTGTCAGAGAAAAGTGGCAAACCTTATGTGAAAGAACCTTTCAGCACTCTCTAAAAGGACTGAAATCCTCAAGCTATAAGAAGTGCTTAAAAGAAATATTTTTCAAGAGGTGATGCGTGGCAACAGATTGGGTGCCTGATGTCATCTGCACACAGCAAATGTACTCTTCATCTTCACATTTGACTAAATTCCTTTCAGAGCTCAGCATCCTTCCCAAGTGCCGTATTGTCTTTGGTTTATCGTTTTATTATCAGAGCAAAAAAGTGCCTTCTTTTTTATTCGATTAACATTATCCTGGGAGTGAAGAGGAGTATTTTGTCACTGACATTGTTTCAAATAGTCGGTGAATGGTGATAATAGTAAAAAGCAAAGCATCTTTTGGTCCTCTTACTATTGTTTTAAATTCTCTGCAGACCAGGGACCCCATTATTGCCTGTAGCTGGGATGGACCACTCCCCACTTCCTCCCCCCACTGCCAGGGCATGGCACTATTGCTAAGCATGTTGATCGAATGTATCTCACTGGGTCCTAAGGATGACTCCAGAAGGGAGCTATATTGTTACCGTTTTGCACATGAGGTGAAGTTAAGTCACTGGTTAGGGACACACAGTTAAGTTACAAGATCTGTGCCATGGTCTATGAAGGCGGGGTCTGTGAAGGTTGATATTGTGTGTTGAGGTCTCCTGGTATACAGTAGGCATTCAGCAATGCTTAAGCAAATCAAAGAATGAAGAAAAAACTTTGGCAACTACTAAATGAAGGGGCCTGGGAAAATCTTAACTCCTTGAAAAGAGGAGGAAAAAAAGAAAAAGTACCCTGAAACCTGAATTTTTTTTTAAAGATTTTGTTTATTTATTTGACAGAGAGA
Source organism: Spilogale gracilis (assembly GCA_004023965.1). Lineage (NCBI taxonomy): Eukaryota > Metazoa > Chordata > Mammalia > Carnivora > Mephitidae > Spilogale > Spilogale gracilis. The sequence goes on along the minus strand of PITA01000661.1, from coordinate 19,521 downwards.
GATCACAAGTAGGCAGAGAGGCAGGCAGAGAGAGGAGGAAGCAGGCTCCCTGCTTAGCAGAGAGCCCGACGCGGGCCTCGATCCCAGGACCCTGAGATCATGACCTGAGTGGAAGGCAGAGGCTTTAACCCACTGAGCCACCCAGGCGCCCATGAAACCTGAATTTTGTTACTCATTCCTTTAGTTCTATTCCATATTGTGGATTATAGACTATAGAGTAATGCAGGCTATGATCTGTGAACCAGATACTGGACTGAATTAAAGCACCCCTGATGACTACTGCTATTTAATAGGCACCTACTATATGCCAGAATCTATTATAGGGATTTGGGGATAAATCCTGGGAGGCAGGCAGTATTGTTCCCATTCTATAGATGAAGAAACTGAGCCACAAAGGGGTCATATAGGTTATCGTGGTCACAAGCTCAGTCAGGACTTAACTCAAGGTTGCCTGACTCTAAAACTTTTGGTCTTTGCATTTCTGGGCAGAACTAAAGTTCCTGGTGGTCTTAGACCCCCCACCAAGTAGACACAGACTTTATCTGGACTGTCAGCCCTTCACTGAATAAGCCTGGGGGGCACATACAGACTATGTGTTTCGGAGCCAGTTGAATACAACCTTTTACACACCTGAGCTCATGCTTAGCTTTGAAACAGTAACAGTTCCGGGTGACAGTCCCATAAATTCCCTTTCAGATACAAACTCAACTGCCAGAGTCAAGATTTTGGTAATAAAAAGGACGTGTTCTCATTTTTACAAGTGGGACTGAAGCTTTTCACCGTGTAGTAAAATGGCCTTTTTATATTCTATTCATCTCCATACTTCCTGTGTAATGTTCCCACTTTAAAAGCTTAATGCGTTTGCACTCATGCACAATTCGAGTTCTAAAACAATGCTTAAAATAGAGCATGCTTGCAGTGAATTACGTCAACATTTGGGCTGAGGTTACAGCGTGCTAGACACTATCTAATTCTTTTACCAGTACTAACTCACTTCATCCTCCAGCCCTGTCAAGGAGGTTCTATTATGATCAGCTCCAGGTTACAGGTGGAGAAACTGACACTGCAGAGAAGCTAAATGATGTGACCCAAGTCACAGAGTTAGGGACAGGCTGAGTTAGGGTTTGAAGCCAGAGCCTACCTATGGGGCAATGCACGTGACTCCCAGGCTACGCAGCTCCTTCTGCTTATTGACCTTCTCTCCAGGTTCCCTGCTCTCCACCCCTGTGGTCAAAGCGGGACCTTTTTCAGGGACAGCTGTTTATCCTGTACTCATCTGTTCCTTCCACAAATGTGCACTGGCTACTGTTTTGTGCATCTTTGTTTTTTGTCATGTCCCCACTCGGTTGGAACTTACTCTCCTCTGTACCCAACCTGCCCCACTCTAAAGAGTCACAACACTGATGACCACACTCTTTATTGTGTCCCTGCATCTGACCATGAGCCTTAGGCAGGACCGGATGTTTGACCCAAGCAGTCTCCTTATGCACACATGGTAAATCTTGAACTGCACAAGAGTCTTCTCAAAATAGCCAAAGAGAGAAGGTATAAGCTACAAGAAATACAAAGATAAAAGGCATAAGAGCTTTCCACAAAGGAAAGAAGTGGGAAAGCCTTCTTGCTAACTTGCAGGAAAGTCGAAATCCAAGTTCAAGGGAAAGGTCCCTTTGTTCCCAAGACTCGGGCTCAGTAATGTCCTTAGCTTCCATGAGACACCGCTTATCCTTAGGATAAAGCCTGAGATTTCTGAAGCTATGTTGAGTTTGGTATCGATCTGTCCCCAGAGAAATCCAGATAAGTATGGCCACCCCTTCCTTCCTAAGCCTGTGTTGGGCTCTGGAGGTGGACAGGACATCGCTTTGGCTCTCAAGGCTTCACAGTCTAGGGAGGGTAACAAACCTCCAAAGAGGAATTGCAAAACCCCCTCAGTGGGGATGTGAAACCCCACGAGCATGCGCAGTTGCTTGATTCATTGGAAAAGTAGGTTAAAATGGGAAACTAGTGAAAACTTACACCTGAACATTTCATTTATGACTTAAACATAAAATAATAAATTCATTATCTGGTCTTTTAGAATAAGGCTGAGACATTTATTTTTAGTTTTGATCTATTGTTTCTTACTGAGACCATAGCTAATTGTGCCCAAGACTTCTAGTTCCTTAAAATGGAGCAAAAATTTAAAAGTACTTGCAACATTATCAGAGTGACTTTTGAATTTTTATCATTTTTTCCATAAACGTTAATGGCCACCTCGCCCACATCTTAATTCAGTGGTGATGTCAGCATTACCAACCCTTTCCAAAGCACTCAATTCAATTTTCATGCAAACAGCAACACTCATTCCTACTTATTTAAAAATTTTAATGTAATATCTAATTAAAGTGAGCGCAGTCACAAATAAATTGACATAATTGCATTTGGGAATAAGCCCAGGGGCTCCTGGCCAACGTGGGGCTAGTATGGAACAGAAGCAGGGGGCATTTAGAGAGCTCCTCATGAGCTGGGTACCTTCAGCTCCATAAGTGCCCAGCTGACAGGTGTGAGGGAGGGACTGGAAAACGTGGACCCACTGAGTCAGGTAACCCAGACCGTTGGTAAGTGGGGGTCATCCAGGAGAACTATCACTGCATTCCAGCAGCTCAGGAACTGGTTCAGAGGTTGGGGGAGGTTGCCAGCAGGGCAGAAGCCAGCAGGTTAACATGGCATAGGATTCGGGGGTGGGGTGGGCTTCATGGAAGTGGTGTCATTTCAGCAGAGCAGTCGGAGAAGGCATCCCAGGGACAGGTCCAGGACGATCAGAGAAATGCGTGGCTCATCTGAGTAACTGCCTGTTTTAGAACAGTCGGGTGGCAAGCCCCTGGACCAGGGATGAGCATATTCCTTCTTCCCGAGACTCACCACCAAATGTTTAGGCCCTGCAGATCTAAGTTCTCATCACTTGCTCTGTGCCTGGCCTGAGTCTTGATGACAGATTGAGTGGAAGCCCAGTCTCCCCTCCTTTACCTTTGCAGCTCATGCGAGGCTCCCAAGACCTCATCTGTGGCTTATGGAGCAGTCTGCCCCCAGTCCCTGGGTTCTCTGCCCACGCTGCTAATGAGGGGCTGCCCTGGACTTACTGTCATGGGGTTCGTCAAGCTCCTGCCAGCCACCTTTGCATGACCTGTCTGATCCCACAACTCTCACCTCTTGAGGCTGTCATCGCAGCCCCCCAGGGAATTCAGGATCACATCTGTTTCTTCACTCCTGTATTCTCAGCAGCTAACATATCTGTCTACAGGAGAATCCGTAAACATGTGTGGAGTGAATGAATGAGTGAATTTCAAAAGACACTGTATCCATAGCCTCGTACTCGCTGTGTCTTCCTGCGCCTGTGGCACCCTCGCTAGCTTTCTGTAGGACGGCTCCTCCTGCCCGGCAGATCCCCGCCTCAGTTACCATGTGGGGTCCTTCACTGGCCGTTCAGCTAAAGCAGCCACCAGCTCCCCCTTCATCATCTCTTCTAGGGTCCATTCATTAGCTCTAGAACACTGGCTCTCCAGGGGCCAGCGCCTTGCCTGTTTTGATTTTCTGCTGCTTCTCCAAGCCCAGTACTGCACCTGTCACGTGGCAGCTTCTCCTTGACACGGTAACTGAATGTATAAATGCATGAATTATGATCCAAGTTCCAGTGGGGGATTAAAACAACCATAGGCTTGCGTCTTCACCGTGTGCTTGCCAAGTGCTTGACTTTGGGCTGTTGGGTTTCACACACGCTCTTTGGATCTCAGTATCCTCATAGGTAAAACGGGATGAATATTGTTAACTTACTGCCTCCTGCGATTAATGTGAGGTTTTTATCAGATAGTGGGTACAAAGCATTTGGAGTGCTATAGGGTGAGTGGTCGGTAAAAGTAAGACACTGTCTAACCCAGGGTAGGTCTCTCAGCAGTGCTTAAACCTTCACTGCAGTAAATGATACTTTGCCTGCAGTAGAGACAGGTCAGGGAGAGGTCTTTCCGTTTGCCAGTGCCTAGGGGAGTGGTGAGTTCTTCCCAAAGCCATCAGGAATCACTGCTGTGTGTAAGCCCAGAATGCTACCTCTGTGGGATGCCTGCACTGCTCCCTTTTCCTCCCCCAGGACAAGCATTTCTGCATAAGATAAAGCTCCTGAATCTCTCACCATTTTTCACCTGCAGGGCCTCTGCTGGCCGCAGCAGGGAACCCAGTCATGAGGTGGGCACAGTCTCTGCCTTCTGTGCATTCACCATTTGTTTAAGAAGCATTTATTGAGCACCTACTATTTTCAAGCACTGAGTTCCCCCTCAAAGCCGTGACTAGCGCCAGCAACAATGCATGATCAGGGCCACGGATACCTGAGAAGCTGGTGAATAGAGCTAATGAGGACAAAGTGAACATAATGCGGGCTCATTTGCAAGAACCATGTTTCTCAGTCTCACAATGAGAGAGCTTTCAAGAAAGGAGAAGCCTCATCATATGAAGTTCCGGGGGCACTTCAATGATAAAACCCTTTGCACAGGAGCAGAGTCAAGGAGAGCAGAGAGGAGGGAGTGAATTCATGCCGGACCCATCACACGTTTTATTTCACAGAATGCTCACAGCAACGCCCCCTGGGAAGTAGATGATTTTATTGCCATTTGCCAAATTAGGAAATTAAGGCACAGAGATAACCAAGGTCGCCTAATGCTATGTGACTGTTCGTGATGGAGACAGGCTCCAAACCCTGATAACCCCCGAAATCTAGGGTTTCTCGTCCACCCCCACCAAGAGTTCCATCAGAGAATAAGGTGATAAAGGATTGCCTCCTGCCACTGCCATCTGGTAACTGTGCAGGTCATGCAAGTAATTCAGTCCCTCCTGGACTCAGTCCATTTGATGGCAATAATTATTTGTGCCTGCTCATTTTCAGGGTCTCACAAACAGGTGGTAAGAATCCTCAAGGTCCATAGATAACTCTGAGGATATGAGAAACTTTGATGATTGGAATTCATGTGTCTTAAGCCCAGTTTCCACACTGTAGTCACTTAGACAACAAAGAAGCCAGATTCTTGCCTAGTTTCCACAACATGGGCCTTTTTGGGATTTAGTTCTTGCTGCCTGTTAGCTAACTAGTTGTTTTGTTTTTATCCACCCTGTTGCTCACCATGGAAGGATATTATCTGTTAGGTGTTAGGTCCCTGCTTCCAGGCTTCATGTGTGTCTCCTTTCCTTTCCTCTTGTTAAAGAGTTAGTGCCTTGTAACCCTGCTTTTGTTGTATGTCACCTGTTTCAATAATCATAGCCCTCTGTCCCCATCCACCGGACTCAGACCCTCGCCATCCCTGTGGCCACATCTTCCCTTTCTCCTATCGTATCAGCTGGTCACTGGTCCTCCAGGTCTGGTCTCAGCATCACCTCGCCACTGGACCATGAAGCAGTCTCCCCAACTGGCCTCTCTGACTCTCCCCGGGGCCCCCACCTCAAAACCCTTCTCCAAACCACAGGCAGGGTGTTTTTTTTTTTTTATTACATTATTTTATTTTTTCAGTGATCCAAGATTCATTGTTTATGCCCCACACCCAGTGCTCCATGCAATATGTGCCCTCAATACCCACCAATCCCTCCACCCATCCCCCCATCCATCCCCCCATCCCCTCCGCTCCAAGACCCTCAGTTTGTTTCTGAGTCCAAAGTCTCTCATGTTTCATCTCCCTCCCCGATTTACCCCACTTCCCATTTCCTTTCCTCCTCCTACTGTCCTCCATGTTACTCTTTATGCTCCACAAGTAAGTGAAACCGTATGAAATCTCACTTTCTCTACTTGGCTTACTTAACTCAGCATAATCTCTTCCAATCCAGTCCATGTTGCTACAAAAGTTGGATATTCATCCTTTCTGATGGAGGCGTAGTATTCCATTGTGTATATGTACCACATCTTCTTTATCCATTCATCTGTTGAAGAGCACCTTGGCTCTTTCCACAGTTTGGTGATTGTGGCCATTGCTGCTATGAACATTGGGGTACATATGGCCCTTCTTTTCACCACATCTGTATCTTTGGGGTAAATACCCAGTAGTGCAATTGCAGGGTCATAGGCTCTATTTTTAATTTTTTAAGGAATCTCCACACTGTTTTCCAAAGTGGCTGCATCAACTTGCATTCCCACCAACAGTGTAAGAGGGTTCCCCTTTCCCCGCAGCCTCTCCAACGCTTGTTGTTTCCGGTCCTGTTAATTTTGGCCATTTTGACTGGTGTAAGGTGGTATCTCAGTGTGGTTTTGATTTTAATTTTCCTGATAGCTAGTGATGACAAACATTTTTTCATGTGTCTGTTAGCCATTTGTATGTCTTCTATGGAGAAGTGCCTCTTCGTGTCTCCTGATCATTTTTTTTATGTGATGATCTTTATTTTGGATGCTGAGTTTGAGTAGTTCTTTATAGATCTTGGATATCAGCCCTTTGTCTCTAGGTCATTTGTGAGTATCTTCTCCCAGTCCGTGGGTTGCCTGTGTTTTGTTAACTGTTTCCTTTGCCATGCAGAAGTTTTTTATTTTGATGAAGTCCCAAAAGTGCATTTTTGCTTTTGTCTCCTTTGCCTTTGGAGATGTGTCTTGGAAGAAGTTGCTGTGGCCGATGTCAGAGAGGTTACTGCCTATGTTCTCCTCTAGGATTTTGATAGATTTCTGTCTCACGTTGAGGTCTTCATTCCATTTTGAGTTTATCTTTGTGTGTGGTGTAAGAGCATGGTCTAGTTTCATTCTTCTATATGTAGCTGTCCAATTTTCCCAACACCATTATTGAAGAGACTGTCTTTTTTCCACTGGAGATTTTTTCCTGCTTTGTCGAAGATTATTTGACCATAGATTTGTGGGTCCATATCTGGACTCTCCACTCTGTTCCATTGGTTGATGTGCCTGATTTTGTGCTGGTACCATGCTGTCTTGGTGATGACAGCTTTGTAATAAAATTTGAAATCAGGTAACGTGATGCCCCCAGCTTTGTTTTTCTTTTTCAACATTTCCTTAGCAGGGTGATCTTTTAAAATTAAATCCATTTCTATCATTCCTCTGCTGGGGACCACCCAGTGCCTTCCAGCTGTAGATGGAATGAAATTCCCACATCTTCCACAGGCACGAAAGATCTATCTGCACCTGTGACTTCACTGCTAATGACCCTGCTCCTATGTCACCAACCTCCAGCCATAGCATTGCTCTCTCCTTTTGACATTTGCACTTACTGTGTCCTCTCCCTGGACTCTCTTCTTCTTGTACTACACAAGCCTGGCTCATTCTAGGCTTTCTACTATCGTCTTAAGCATCAGCACCTCCCAAAGGTCCTTCCTATCCCATTTTGAATCATGTCATCCTCTGATCATGACCTGTTCTTGCCTGGCACTTGTCACATTTTGTAAATGTGTATGGGTGCATTTGAGTGAGTATTATTGAATGCTGTATCCCTGTTAGCATGTAAGTGCCCCATAGGAGGGCCACCATCCATTTGGATCACCACTATCTACCCGACCTCCTACATGGTGCCTGGTATATAACATGTACTTGGTAGATATTGGTCACATTCAAGAGTGGCATGAAGTTAGCAATTCCTCAAGACAGCCAGCCAAGAGCCCCAGCACTTCTGTGTGGTGCACAGCCCTCCCCATCTCAGACTTGCTGGTCAGCCTTAACAAGCCTGTCCTTCCCCATTGATTTGTTCCAGGAGCGGCTCGTGCTGTCTGTTCTCCCCCGATTTGTCGTCCTGGAAATGATCAATGACATGACCAATGTTGAAGACGAGCACTTGCAGCACCAGTTCCATCGAATCTACATCCACCGCTATGAGAACGTCAGGTGAGAACCACAGCACGCTCTTCTCGGCTCTATGGGTGGTCTAGGTGTGCACCTGGATGCTCCCATCTGACTGCTATGACTTCTGCCTGCTTGAATGTCAAAGCCTTTCTTCATTTGGTTGATTAATTCATTAACCAGTGATTATTCATCACAGAATACCTTTCCAAATTAAGGCTCAAGAAGAATGTCAGAGAAATGTAATTATATTGGCTTGCCTTGCCTTTATATTTCAAGTGGAAAAACAAAAGGCTTTTACATTATGATTGAAAAAGTAATTCCAAGATATGATCTGGAGACCTCAGCAGTGATCACATAGCTCTTCTCCTTAGATCCCTTATAACTTTCTTTAAAATAATATAAAAAATGATTACAGATGGTTTATTTTTTGTAAATGTGTTTTTGGCTGACAATCCATTTCTCCATCCACCCATCTACCCAACTACCCATTCACCCACTCATCTACCCGTTCACCCAACTAACCCCCTTCCACTCATCCACCCGTCCACCCAACTATACACCCACCTAACACATCCATCCACCTATCAACCCTTGTACCCAACTACCCACTTACCACTATCCACCTGTCCACCTACCCATCCACCCAGATAGCTACTCACCCAGTCATTTACCCAACTACCCATCCACTTATCCAACCATCCACCAACCCACCCACCCAACTACCCAGCCACCCACTCATCCATCCATCTACCCATCCTTGCACCCACCCACTCTTCCACCCATCACTCCGTCAGTGCCCTCACTGCCCAGCACTGCTCTGGAAAATATGGTATGTAGTGACAAATCAGAGGTGGGAACTCCTTGATGAGCAAGACATTTTTAAAATTCCAATTCTACCTCTTCCTTGTGTGTGACCTCGGACAATTGACCTAGCTGATCTCAGGACCCTTCCCTGTGAAATGGGCATTTTAATAACCACCTTACAGGGGTTGATGCAGATTTCATGAGTGAAGATATATACAAAGCATAGAATAGGGGTAAGCATATAGTAGAGCACTGGACATATTGTAGATGGCTTCAGGCATGTTTCCTAATTGTAGGCAAAAACAACTTAGCCCTGGTTGATCTAAAAGAAGTCTGTAGAAAGGCTGAGTAGTGGCTCACAGAGTAACTGGGGCAGGGTGTAGAGGCAGACTCAGCAGATGAGCCATGAGAATCACAGCAGAGCCCCAGGCCAGTGAGGATGCTGCCTCCACGGCTTTTGCAGAATGCCCTTCTTGTGCCACCAACTGTGCCGCCGTCCCCCCCACAGCTGCCACCTCTTGGATTCCCCCTGCAGTCGCCCAGGAGCTGGATGTGGCTGCTTTTGTTCTGCCCCCACTCCCTGCTCCCCCTGCATCTTTGCACCGTGAGTTAAAGCCTCAGGCAGATGTGTCCGATTGGCTTAGCCCAGTCAATCACCAGAAGGGCAGATTTTTCATGAGAGGATTAATAAACTAAGAACGTTAAAAAAAAAAAGTGCCTGGAAAGCAGATTTCTGACATTTTCAGCTTGTACAGTAGAATTGTACCACCCTTCAACTAAATATCAGAGGGTGAACATTCCCAAATGAAGGGAGAAATTTTATACGTTAAACAGCTCTAAAACTGACCGACGTACCCTCTTGGTTCCTTTCTTCCTGACTTTGGTCAGAGGGAAGAACAACTTTTCCTTCTTACCAGCCTTTCTGGGCATTCACCTGGCATGCTGGGACACTCATTTGAAAGGAAGTCCAGCAGAAAGTATGCTTCTCCTCCAGCGGGTGTGTCCATAGAGGTCATTACCAGAGTTTTGTCCAAGGATAGAGCGATGCTGGTTGAGATGCCTGGGTTTGTAAAGCAGCCTTTTGTCAAATAGCCACCCCCATAAAAGATACTCCCCGGATCCACAAATTGGTCCCATTGGTAATGGGACCTCACTAATACCAGTTGCAGACAATAGGCTCAGGAAAGTATCTATAATTATAATACAGTGTGAGCCTCTATTTTTAAAGAAAACAAAGTGTGCAAGTGGATTATAAAAAGAGGAAAACCTAGAGTGAGGGAGGGGGTGGGGTGATAAGAGAAACCTTCCAAACAGAGATGATTCTTATTTGCCTTACTGTGAATTAAGTGAGCTTAGTGAAAAGTATCAAAGAAAAGGAATCCTAAACCAAGGGATTAGTACAAGTGAAAACTGAAAGTGAAAATCTCTATATAATATATAACATATATGTTATGTATATATGATTATTACCACCTGATATTGATGATTATCATTATTATAGGATATAAATATAAATAAGAAAAGCATATTATGGAAGTACCTGTGGAGAAAGTGATGAGGGTAATTACCCTTAATAAAGGGGGAGTAATTACCCTCAATAAAGAAAAAACGGAAAAAAATAAGCCTGCACACCCACGTCAACATACTTAAGAGCCTTAAGTTCAGTAAATGACATGTTTGGCTTTCTTTTTGCACCCATCAGTATTCAGTCCTTCCCTTAGTCAAACACAACTAAACGACTTCTGCCCTCCCCACCTCACCCATCCATCTTAAACCATTAAACAGAATTCTTAAGCTTGAGATGGACCCTCTTGCCGAAGTAACATGCACTAAATTAGAACTGGGTTTGCTGCGCTGCGTTTCTCAGCGGCCTCAGCCCGCGGCGAAGAAGCCATTCCTGGCAGGAGAAGAGTCTGCAGACGCCTGCTGCCACATTAGGCCTCTCTGGCCATCACAGGGGGAGGGGCAGGGGCAGATGGTGGCGGGATATCCACAGCTCCCTCTGGTATTGGGAAGATGAGCTCGGGAAGGGGCAGTGGAATCCCTCCAGCCCACTGCAAGGCTGCTAGTTGCTAAAATAAGACTAGAGATGAGAAAGGCAAAGGAGGATGGGCCTTAGCCCTGTCTGAGAACAAAGCCAGACCGGCTGCTCTGCCCTGTTCCCCAGTCCCCAGAGCATCTGTGGAGGGAGTACTTTTTAAAATTATTTCCAATTCTTTGTCTTTTCAGGGCAACCCACCTAGTTTATTCTTTCATCTCAGTTGCTTTTATTGTTTGTTGTTTTGTGACCCTACCCTAAAAACAGTCTGCTGTAAATGTCTGACTCTTGATTATTTTTCCCATGATTCTTGGCCTTCTGTTAGGTATCCAGGTGTACATGCATTGGTACAGGGTACGGTGAGGTGTGTGCGGGGCCCTTCCTGACCCAGGGGATTAGGAGCCAGGGGGTTAGGCTTCTCATCCTAGAACACATTCTCTGAACCGTATCTCCTGCTAGACTTTGGCTGTATCATTTCATCTTTTGGGGCCTAATATTCCTAATCCAAAAACTGCAGTGTTTATAATAAAAAAAATTTGGATTCTCATGTTTATTTCAGCTCCATGCATCTGAGACTTCCCCGGATTCTCTCTGGAGACCCACTTGGCCATTCGATGTTTCACTGGAAGACTTTTGAGCTTCTAATGCCCACGTACCCCCAGCCCCATTCTATTTATTTCTCTTATTTTTCCTATATATTTAAGACCCTCACATTTTTCAGAGTAATGCTATCTGCTCTAACAAATCACTTCTCAGTTGTATTGGTTTGAATTCAATAACATTTTTCCACACAATAGCCCACCGATCTTGCTCCTCCCATCTTGCTCCGAGCTTGCACCGATCTTGCTCCTGGTTGGCGACTTGGGGACAAAGGTCCCCGAGTTTTATATCTATTCCCTCCCCTGAGCCTCAGAGTTTTTGGCATTCAGATCCTGGAGGAAAAAGTGTAGACAAGGCACACCTGCTTCTTCACTACGTTGGCCCAGAGATGACGTGTATCACTTCTGCTCAGATTCCGTTGGTGAGACCCATGATTTTATAGCCGTACCCAGACATGAGAGGAAAATAGAGTCCCCAACTCAGTGGCCTTTTCTGGTGATGGGGAACATGGATTTGGGGGAGGGGTAGCATCCCTTCCAAAGCTCCTTTCCCCTTCCTCTCGCCCAGCCCCACACTGTTTACATTGGCACATATGCTGGTGCACATTGTTTGGATCTACTCAGGAGGCAGATTTGTCTTTACCTCTCTCAGTGTTAGAGTAGGCAGTTCAGTGAACCCTCATCAGGGATCAGAAAACCCTCAATTTTAGAGGCTTACTCACTCTACTTGCTTTCTGGGCTGGCTGTTCTTTCCAGCCAGTCCTGTCCACATGGGAGGCCACCACAATGGCCATCTAGACCAGAGTTCCAAGTACAAGCAAGATGTAACTGAATGGGCCCGGAACACCTGTTGGCTTGTGAGACCTCTCTGCATGGCAATATATTAAACACTCTGATTCCCAAAACTTTCTCCAAGGAACTGCACACCCTCTGCTTATCGAGGACTATGTTATGATTTAAAAGTTACCCACTTGTAGGTTATGGTACAGAGTTGCTTCGGTGATCTCTTCTTTATTATCAAGAAAATGGAAACTCAGAGAGGTTAAATAAACTTCCCAAGGGTACACAGGAAGAAGTGCCTACCCAGGGCCCATGTTCCTAATGATTCTTTAGAACTATGCTAAAGCTTTTTATCTTTTTTTAAGATTTTATTTACTTATTTGACAGAGAGAAAGACAGAGGGAACACAAGCAGAGGGAGTGAGAGAGGGAGAAACAGGCTTCCCATCGAGCAGGGAGCCCAATGCAGGGCTCGACCCCAGGACACCAGGATCATGACCTGAGCCGAAGGCAGTCACTTAACCAACTGAGCCACCAAGGCACCCCTGAGCTAAAGCTTTCTTTAAGTCTATTTGCAGAGTGACTATTAGATAATAACGCTTATTTTTAGCCAAATAAACAACTTACATAAGCAGATTAGGTTTGAAAATTAACATGGCCTCGTTGGTACATTCCAAAATGAATACACTCTAAGATGATTATTGTGGGACATTCCAAGTTCATACCTAGAATCAAGAGATCTGACCTGGAGCTCACCACTTGAGGGTTAGTAGAATGAGCAATGAAGAGAGGACCAGGGCCCTGGTTTCTGTTCTCATCTTTTAGTCAACAAACTCTTCATTGCATAACTATGTCTTAAACAGGTGTTCCTCGTCTTGAATGTGCACATGAATCACCAGGGATTCCTTTTAAAGCAAATTCTGATGCAGTGGGTCTGTGGTAGGGCTTGATATTCTGCATAACTCACCAGATCCCAGGAGATGCTGGTGGTGGCTGTGACCCCATTCTGAGATTTAAAAAAAAAAAAAAAGATTTCATTCCCAAGATTTCTGTTGATTCAGTTCAGAAAGCATGACATGAGGCCACTGTGTGCTAGGCATTGGGATACAGAAGTGACTTCCTGTCTTTTAGGTAGTAGATGGAGCACACTTAATTATCAATGATTGTGTTGTCAAGTGTTTAAGTGCCATGACAGAGGGGCCCGTAGGCTGGGTAGGAGGCTGGAGTAGGAATGACTGGCTGTGCTTGGGGAATTCTCTATAAGAGCGGGGTCTCTACATAGGAGTGGGTTCTTGAAGGACAGGTAGGAGCTTACTAGGTTGCAACAGGAAAGAGAGCTATGTCAGGGAACAGTTACATCGTGTTCAGACACTGTTGCATGAAGTATAGTGTATTCAGAAGATTACAAAAAATTTGATGATATTGGATCACTGAACACATCTGAAACTTTTTTGATCTTTGGTCTCTGCAAATCCATTTCTACTTTCAATAGGTTGCATGCCCCCTAAGGGTTGTGATGGTTCTTTCTGCTCACCAGTGCCATCCCACTTTCTGGCACAAGTAGGCATTCCACTAATTAGCTGTTGAATGAATGCATGAACTGTTCTTAGAATAGACAGATAGATATTGATATTTTGGGTGAATGGATCCATTAAGTGGCTTGGATTAGATGATCCATGGGCCCTTCTACTTCCATCTTCCATGGCAAAGACCATCTTCACTTCAAAGGTAGCATACCAGAGTGAGAAAGAAGACAGATTTCAGAGCCAGGCTGCCTGATTCAAATCCTGGTTTTTCAGGTCTGTAGGCAAGTTACTCAGGTCTCAGTGTCCTTATCTGTAAAATGGAGATGGTCACAGTAGGTCCTACCTCATGGACTGTTATGACGAGTGAACGAGTTAATGCTTGTGGATTTAGGACAATCCACGGTAGATGTTCTATAAATACTGCTGTTCCTCTTACTCCCATTTGTCTCAACAGTTAGGAATTCCTTCAGCTGCCAGTAACGAATGATCTAATTACTGGTCAGACTTTTTCTCTGATACCTCTCTTCTCTCCTTATCTCCCAAATATGATCATTCAATTCTAGCATGTTTTTGTGAAATAAAAAGAAGAGCTAACACACTTACGAAGCACCTACTGTGCCCATCACTGTGCTAATAAGCACTTGTTACCTTCCAACAAGGCAGGTACAAGAATTATCTCCAGGGTGCCTGAGTGGCTCAGTTGGTTAAGTGACTGCCTTCAGCTCAGGTCATGATCCCCAAGACCCGGGATCGAGTCCCACATCGGGCTCCCTGCTCAGCGGGAAGACTGCTTCTCCTTCCCTCACTCCCCCTGCTTGTGTTCCCTCTCTGGCTGTGTTTCTCTGTCAAATAAGTAAAATCTTTAAAGAAAAAAAAAAAAAAAGAATTATCTCCAGCTTACAAATCAAAGGCCTAGAGAAGTTGGAGAAGTTACCTGAAGTCCTGGTATTCATAAGTGGTGAGCTGGGCTCTGAACTCTGAGCTGTCTAGACTCAAATCCTATGCATTTGGTCCTATGTATGTGGCAGATGCTGTGCCATTGGAATGCTGTACAGGACAGTGACCATGGAGTGACTTGCCCAGAGGAAACCGCATACACTAGAAATCTAAAGGCATGAGGCCCCTACTTAAATCCCTTCACTGGCTTCCCATCACTTTCAGGACAAGTCTGTATTCTTGAACCTGGCTTGCCAGCCCATTTCCAACATTGCCGTGTCCCACATCTCTAACCCACACTCTCTCTCTCCCCTCTTCTTTTCCCCACCCTGTGCTCAGTGTTACCCTCTGAGATGCCGGTCGGCAGTGCATTTGCCCCACTTCTACCAAACCCTAACAGGTGCCAGTTGCTCTTCTCAGACCGCCCATCCTACTCATTTTACCGTCTGTCTGGTCACATAGGTCTTTAAAACTCAGCTGAGACTTTGCTGCATCCAGAAACTCTTGATCCCCTATGACTTGTCATCCCCAACTGTGTCCTTCTGTCAGAGTGCAGCGGTCCCCCTGTTACCCATAGTTTTAGTTTCCCACTGCAGTCTAGAAGCAGATGATCCTCTTCTGACTTAATGTCTGAAGGTAAACCGTCGCCTCGTGCTGGAATGCGGTTGCCGGTGTCATTCCATCATCCCCCACCTCGCTTCATCTGATTACATAGGCATTTTATCATCTCCCATCACAAGAACAGTGGGTACAGATGTTTTCAGAGAGAGACCACATTCACCTAACTTTTATTATAGTATGTTGCTACAATTGTTCTATTTAATTACTGCTGTTAATCTCTTGCTGTGTCTAATTTAGAAATTAAACTCTATCACAGGTATGCATGTATAGGGAAAAAAAAGTCTCTATAGGGTTCAGTACTATCTGCAGGTTCAGGAATCCTCTTGGGGTCTTAGAATGGATCCTCCTCCCCTACCTCACCGTTCCAGAATAAGGAGGGGGCTGCTTTATTCATCTCCTGTGTTGTTTCTTTCTCCTTGTCTGGCCAACCTCAGTCCCTACACTGTGAGCATCTTGAGGACACACACTCCATCTTTTTTTATCATTTCATCCAACTTCCAGTACAATGTGTAGCTAGACACATGGTAGATGCACAAATATTTGCTAAAATTATGAAGGCATTACATAATTAATTCAAGCAATATTTTCTTTTGTTTTGTTTTTAAACTGGGCCTGAGGATTCCTAATTAGTCCATAAATGGGCTTCAGGGAAGGTTGCACATTCCTTGAAATGAAGTGCAAAATTGTGAATACTTGTGCATCTTTAGGAGAGAGAATTCATAGCCTCTACCAGATTATAATGGAGACAAATTAAAGAACCACAGAATACTGAGGTTAGTAACCAATGTAAGTCAACACACATTCCACAGTGTCTTCTGGCTAATTAACCTATCTCATGAAAACTAAGTTACACTGACTGTAAGACTCCCCATTATTTTATGCAACACTAAGAAAAATAAAAACAAAAAGTAGACACACTGCTAAGATTGCATCCTAGCTTCAAAACTGATACAACATGAGAAGTGCTTCTATTCTTTTTTATGTTCTTCTTTTTGTTTAAATTCCAACATAGTTAACACACGGTGTTATATTAGTTTCAGGTATACAATATAGTGGTTCAAAAATTCTGCACATCACTCAGTGCTCGTCATAGTAGATGTATTCTTGATCCCCTTCACCTGTTTCACCCATCCCCCACCCACCTCCCCTCTAGTGACCCCAGCTTGTTCTCTATGGTTAAGAGTATGTTTCTTGGTTTGTCTCTCTCTCTTTTCCCCTTTGCTCATTTTTTGTTTGTTTCTTAAATTCAAGAAGTGAGTGAGTGAGATCTATGAGTGAGATCATAGGGTATTGGTCTTTCGCTGACTGACATATTTCATTTAGCATTATACTTTCTAGCTCCAGCCATGTTGCAAAGGGCAAGATGTTACTCTTACATATATAATGTTCTACTGCATATATATCTCACATCTTCTTTATCCATTCATTGATTGATGGACACTTGGGCTGCTTCGGTAATTTGGCTATTGTAAATCATACTGAAATAAACGTAAGGGTCTATATTTTTTTAAAATTAATGTTTTCATATTCTTTGGGGAAATACGCAGTAGTGGAATTACTGGATCATTTAATTATTCGAGGACTCCATACTGTTTTCCAGAGTGGCTGCACCAGTTTGCATTCCTACCGACAGGGCATGAGGTTTCCTTTTGCTCCACACAGGGGGGCTTCTGCTCTTGCGTGGGTCCCTGAGCTGGTGCAGTGAGGTGGGGTGGGGCAGTGCCCCACAGTTTAAGTGGGCAACCCCGGCTCTGCCACTTGCTACGAGGGGACTGTTAGGCATGGCTCCTTGCCTCTCAGAGCCCCAGTTTGCTCATCTTCACAGTGGAGTGGCATCTGCACAGACGGGGTCGATGAACTAAAGCAGCGCTCATACAGTGCTTTGCTTCCGGAAGGCTTTCAAGGACTACCCCTGTCCCTTACTTTCCTCATCCCTTACGCCAAATATGTGCAGAGCTATGACCTGACCTCACTGAACTCTTTAGTCAATGTGAGAGCTTTCGGCAATGAACCATTCTGCCTCAAGTCTCCCAGCTCTGCTACCTATTCCTGCAATTTTTGAAAAATGCTACCTTCTATTTTCTTGCAGTTTTAGATATGTCGTTTGCTGGAGAGAAGGAGATTTTTTTTTTAATTCTTTGTTCCCGTTTCTGTTTCACACTCTGCTCATGGTATTGGCATCCTTGTTCATTGTGAAAATAGAGGTAATTCATAAAGCTTCATTTTGCTCTCCACAACAAATTGATCTGTTCATAGTAACAAATTCCCTTTGGGGTTGTTTGCAGTGCCCACACTCCATGGCCCTGACAGGAAAAAGGGCTTTCAGTTGCCCCCTTGCCTTCCTGAACCCCTGGGTGGACGCTGCTGAGATACTTGTTAAATACTGACACGTTCCTCCTGCGTCTCACGCAGGGAGAGTTAGAATCTCAGACCACGAGTGAGTTATTTGGATAGTGTTGATGTCTTCCAGGATGGAGTAAAATATTAACATGCTTTCTTCCCACTCTGCCCCTCCCCTGTTGTCCAGTATTCTTTTTGCAGATGTTAAAGGATTTACCAACCTCTCCACGACCTTGTCCGCCCAGGAGCTGGTCCGGATGCTCAATGAGCTCTTTGCCAGATTTGATCGACTGGCTCATGTGAGTTGAATTTAATTCCCTTCTAGTCTATTGTGGGAGTAAGGGACTGCGTGTGGAATTAGGGAGAGGAGGACTCAGGCTTCATCACCAATAGCTCCCGTCCTGCTTCCTCTTCCCTGGCATGGACCCCGCACCTTCCGGGGACCAATGTTCATTATTCGCAGATCTCGGATGGGAGGTTTGTCAGAGTAATTTTCCCAACTGAGAGATAGCCGGTTGAGTGACACTTAAGCCAAAGCCTTTTTTATGTTTTCTGCCCCCTCCTCCCATTACGCCCTCCTTCCTGTGGCCAGGTGCCATCCAGCTGCAGCCTTCGTTTGGTTCAGACGGTGATAGCTGCCTGTGGCTTCCCCAGCCATCCGAAACGAGTTAGCCTGTTCTTAAGAGCCAGTAGTCCGCCACACTGCCATTTTTTTTTACCTAACCTAACAGCTTTGCTTTTAGCCTACAGGACACTGTATTTTTCAGCTGGCTTGAGATAACAGGCTAAAGGAGAAGGACATTCTCTCAAAACACAGATTCCTAGTCCGAAAGCATGCAAGTTTCAAAAGAATATCATTGTCACGCTGTATTTTAGAGTGGGCTTTGGGTCCAAACAGGCATGCCTTAATTTCCTTCTTTATAAAGTGTGTTTCTGTCAATGCCAACTTCACAGCACTCTGGAGAGCATCCCATGCAACCACATCCAGTGGGAGTTCATTTTTCAGAGCACCCAAATGTCTGAATTTAAGGCTGCCTGCCCCAAGGAGAGCCATTCAGGTTTGCATCTGAGTACCTGCTGGTGTTGTGCACCGTGCCGTGTGCCGGGGTGTGGAAATAACAAAAACACACTTTGTCCTTCCTAGAATTAAGTCTAGCTAGGGACACATCAATGAATGATCAATGCGCAATGTGTTGTGTCTATGACGAGGGTGAGTCTGGGATTCTGTGGGAAGGCAGACTCCACACATAACCCTTGCATCAGAAAAGACTTTCCAAAGAAAGGAGTTCTTAGACTGAGTCTCAAAAATGGGAAAACAAATACAATGGAATAGTATTCAGCAACAAAATGGAGCAAACTACTGAGACATGCAGCAATATCAGGGAGTCTCCAAAGCAACATGCCAAGTGAAAGAAGCCAGACCGAAAAGCATAGATACTTTACGATTTCATTTATAAGGCATTCTAGAAAAGGCAAAATGATAAGGGCAAAAAAGAGATAAATGGTGACCAGGCGTTGGAAGTGAACGGAGCAGATTGATTGCACAGAGCATGGGGTGCTGTGATTCTGTATATGTGAGCAGGACTGTACCATTTATCAAAATAGTCAGCTTATTACTTATAAATTATAAATGTATTATTTATAAATTACACAACAATTAGCAAAGTGAAGAAGACAGGGACAGTAAATTTTTTTTATTGTTACTAAAATTTTTTTTTCCAGTGTTCCAAGATTCATTCCCCATTCCCCACACGCAGTGCTGCACGCTTTAGGTGTCCCCAGTACCCACCACCAGGCTCTCCCATCCCTCCACCACCCTCCCTCCAAGTCCCTCAGTTTGTTTCTGTGTCCGAAGTCTCTGTTGTTACGTTTCCCTCCCTAGATTACCCTAGTTCCCATTTGCTTTCCTTCTCCCACTGTCCTCCAGGTTACCCCTCATGCACCGCAAGTAAGTGAAACCATGCGATACTTGACGTTCTCTTCTTGGCTTATTTCACTCAGCATAATCTCTTCCAGTCCAGTCCATGTTGCTACAAAAGTTGGATATTCATCCTTTCTGATGGAGGCATAGTATTCCATTGTATATATGTACCACATCTTC